>VWZO01003229.1:0-15429 GCA_013396975.1 Bucco capensis
CTCCTCCTCCTCCACAGATGGAGCCACCACTCCCAGAGCTGGCTCCCCACCCTCCAGAGCTCATTCCTCCTCCAGAGGTTGATCCTTTCCTCCCAGTCCTGGTGGCATTGCCAGAGCTCATCCCTCCCTTGGCACCTTTCCATCCTCCAGGTGCTGCTCCAAAGATTCCAGCAGCACTGGCTCCGTGCTCAATGACACCTGCAAGAAAAGGAGAGCATGGTCACCTCCTCCTCCTCCTTAGCCAGAGGCATCCCAATCCCAGCTGAGCAGAGCACTTGGACACAGCCACCACGGCACCTTCTCCTAGCCATGGCATCCAGGAGGATCCAAGGATGCTCTGCTAGCTCCTCTTGGTCATCCAGGAGGATCCAAGGATGCTCTGCTAGCTTCTCTTGGTCATCCAGGAGGATCCAAGGATGCTATGCTAGCTCCTCTTGGTCATCCAGGAGGATCCAAGGATGCTCTGCTAGCTTCTCTTGGTCATCCAGGAGGATCCAAGGATGCTGTGCTAGCTCCTCTTGGTCATCCAGGAGGATCCAAGGATTCTCTGCCATGGTTCTGCCTTTGCTAGCTCCTCTGACACAGGAATGCTCAGAGCAGCTCTTCCCTCCAGGAGGCCACAAGAGCTTCCATCCCATTCCCACCACTTTTAGGATTGGACCTTTTTTCCCTATCTTCAGCTCTCTCCTGCTCCTCACAGACCTCTAGGAGAAGGGAGAGGTTTCCCTCTTCCCACAGCTCTGGTCTGACTTGGCCAGGAGCTGAGTGCTGAGCTCTCAGTGCATGCCCTGAGGTCTCCTCATCCATGCTCACAGGAGGCTGCCAGGAGCCTGTTTCCCTAGGGAAGCAGGAGAGGAAGCAGGAGAGGTTCTCCTGCTGGTTGGTGGCAAGTCAACAATGCTCTGGAGAAAGCCAAACCCTGGAGATACTTACAGATTGTGGCTGCTGAACCCTCCTGGATCCTGTGGAGGAAAAGGGACACTGAGGAGATGCTCCCAATGGAAGCAAGAATCCTTGAGGCAATCCAAAGGTCACCTCTTCCTCCCCATTCCCCCTGGAGATGCAAAGCATGGCACACACAGCTTGGTGCTCCTGCTCCTGCCCAAATGGCTTGGACCTACCTGTTCTCCTCCTCCTCCAGGAGTGACCTGTACATGGCAATCTCAATATCCAGAGCCATCTTCACCTTGAGGAGCTCGTGATAATCCTGGAGAAGGCTGCTGAGCTCATCCCTGGCCTGCTGCAGGACAGCTTCCAGCTCCTGGAGCTTCTGCTGCCCATCTCCCAGGGCACAGCTGCCATGCTGCTCAGCCTCTCTCAGGCTCTCTTGGAGACTTGCACTCTGCACAGGACACAGACAGGATGGGATCTCTCCAAAGCCTTGGGAATGAGGTGCTCTGCCTCAGTGGCATCCCTCAGCTGGCCAAATGCCATCTGCTCCATGCTGAAGAGCCAAGAGCATCCCTAGGTTTGCCTCCAGAGGACAAACTCCCTGTGACTGCCCCGAGAGCCCAGGAGAAGATGACTTAGAGCTTGGCCACTGTGGAAGGGAGAAGCCTTACCCTTTTCCTTGCCATTTCCACTTGTGCCTGCAGCCTTTGGATCTGCCTGCTGAGCTCCTGGATCTCCTGGTAGCTGCTCCTCAGCTGCTCCCGTTGGCTCAGCCACATGTTCTGCAGGTCCTGGTACTGGGGATGTGCAGAGAAGAAGAGGAGGAGACACTCGTGGTTCCTTTCCCACTGAGCAGCAGACTTGGCTCCTCATCCTCTCCATGTCCTACTCACCCTGCCCTGGTACATGGCATCTACTTCAGCTTTGCTCCTCTGAGCAATTGTCTCATACTCCTGCTTGACCTCCTCAATGATGCCATCCATGTGGAGCTCTCTCTGGTTGTCCATGGACAAGACAACGTTGGTGTTGCCAGCAACTGTCTGCAGCTGGGACAACTCCTGCAAGGAGAAGAAGAGTTGGGATTGGAACCTCCTGGCCCCATCCTGAGCCACTGGAACTTGCCCACCTCCATCCCCCAGGTCCTACTCTTCCAGCATCAGCTTGGACTTGCAGGTGTCTCCTCTGATCCCTTCTCAGCCACAGGTTAGACATGACAGGAGCAGAGGCCAAGGAAAGTCCTCTCCCCACACCAAAAACTCCTCTGGGCACCTCCCAAAGATGGATGAAGCTGGAGATGACCTCCAAGGTCTCTTCCCAGCCAACCAATTCCATGATTCCAAAGCCCTGAGGTTAGGTTTCAACCCAAGAAGCTTACTCACAGCTTCATGCAAGCATCTGAGGAACTCAAGCTCCTGCTTCAGGATTTCCACCCGGACATCAAACTCCATCTTTCCCATGTAGGCATTGTCCAGCTCCTGGAAAAACCAAACCCAGAGGCAACTTTGAGCTTCTCTGATCCAAATTCTCCACTGAGGTTGAAGGACTTAAGAGTTCTTGGAAGCTCTTGAAGGTTCCTTGGAGCCAAAGCATGGCCCAGGAACCTCAAGCCTCCTTTGAGAGGAGATTGGCACCAAGGGAAAGTTCTGAGCTCTTGGAAGGGAAGAAGGTGGAACCAAGGGAACTGGTTGTGTGTCCCTGGAGAAGATGATGGCAAGTGTCTGTTCTACCTAAGCACTGCACAGATGTTTCCCAGCCTCTCCTAACAAGTCTGCCCAGGCTGGGATGTGAGCCCAGAGGAAGCTGAGATGTTCACCTCCTTCCTCTCCAGCCTGGCAGCAGACAGCTCAGCTCTCAGAGCAAGGCAAGCCAAGGAGAACTTTGGGAAGCTCAACCCCAGGAGGCTGTGGCTCTGAGGCCTGGGCCTGCTCACCTTCTTCAGCTCCACAAACTCCTCTTCTCTGGAGGCACGGCTGTTGATCTCCTCCTCAAACCTGGAGGAGGAGGAGGAGGAGGAGAGGTTATGCTACAGAAGCACACAGATGGAGAGGGGAAGGCACCTCTGGGCTCAGCCAGGCCAATTCCCTGCTCCATCAGGATCTCTCCACACAAGGACACTCCACAAGCTCTCTGGGAAGCAAAGAAGCTTCTCCTCCTGCTCAGCTGGAAGCTCCTGGCTTCCAGTGTGTGCCCATAGCCCCTGGGCAGAGCAGAGTCTGGCTCCATCCTGCATCCTTCAGCTCTTGCTGAGCATGGAGCAGCTCCCCTCTGGCTCTGCTCTGCTCCAGCCCCAGGGCTCTCAGCCTTGCTCAGCTCTCTCCCTCCAGCTTGGCCACAAACCCACAACTAGCAGCAGGAGGAGGAGGAAGGTTTGGGTTACTCATTGCTTAGGAGAACAGTTATGATGCCTACAAAAGCCTGGCAGGTGGCAAGCCAAGCTGTGCCATCCTAGGGCCTTGGATAACCCCAGGATGCTTTTCCCCCTCCTCAAACTCATCCTTATCCACCTCTTTTTGTAGTCCTCCACCAGCTGCAGCATGTTGTAGGCCTCTGGGTCCAGCTGCTCCTTCTGGCTCTGGAGGATCTCCAGCTGCCTCTGCAGGTTGCTGATGTAAGCTTGGAAGAAGGAGGCAATGTTCCTGCTCTCCTCTGGTCGAGCACTTTGCTGCTGCAGAAGCTCCCACTTGGCCAGCAGAGCCTGGTTCTGTCGCTCCAGGCACTGCACCTGGAAGGCAAAGTGGAGAAGGGAAGCTCTGCAGGAAGTCCCAGCTCCCTGAAATCTTCTCCAGAAGCTTCCACCCTCTGCAGGGGACACATGCCAGCAGCCAGCCCAAGGCAGATGTCACCTCTGTGGCTGGGACACCTGGAGCATGTCCCAGTTCATCAGCCAGCTGTCCTGCCAGCATCAGCCTCTCCCAGGCACTGGAATGCTGGTAAGCCATGCAGAACCCCTTGGAGTCAAAAGGGAAGTGAGTTGATGTGTTGGTGACATCCTAGCAGCTTGTGGGATGCTTGGCCCAGGGCTGAGTGGCAGTGATTGACACAAGGAGGTTTAGAGGGAGCCAGGACATCTAGGCCAGGCTGGGGGATCCTTGGGATGGAGCAGATGGAAGGAGGAGGTGTCCTGAGGAGCAGCTAAGCCCTCAGCAGGAGGACATGTTCTCACCTTGTCGATGAAGGAGGCAAACTTGTTGTTGAGATCCTTGATCTGCTCCTTCTCTGCCGAGCGCACGCGCTGGAATTCAGGATCCACTTCCAGGGCCAGAGGTCTGAGCAGGCTGCAATCCACCTGCACCTCCCTGATCCCTCTAACCACAGCTCCCTGCCCACCAAAGCCACTCCTGCCCAGCACATCCCTGCCTGAGCTTCTCCCAGAGCTGCCAAGCCCTGCCCCACCACCTGGAAAAGCTCCCACAAAGCATCCTCCTCCTCCTCCAAAATCCAGGGATCTCCTACCCCCAAAACCTAGGCACCTCCCAGAGCCTCTTCCTTCTGCACAGCCTCCAGCAGCAGAGAGATTCCTCAATCCACCAAGGTTGTGCAGGCTCCTGCTGCCATAGCCATAGGCACCACAGCTTCCTTGGGCTCTGGTGCCTTCAGGAGAGCTCAGGATACAGGAGCTTCTCCCCCCCAGGATGCCAGAGTGGGCAGAAGAAGAGCTGAAGCTGCCATCCCTGCACCTGAAGAAGTGATGGCTCATGGCACTGCCCTCTGGAGCCAATGGAGCAGCTGCAGAAGGAGAAAGGAGAGGGAAAGATCTTCTGCTGGGGGTGGGGGGGACAGGACTTCTTTATATCTTCTCCCTCCAGAGATAATTAACAGCTCTGTCAATGCTCTGATTGGGTTTGGTTCATTAGGCAGCAATTAATAGCAGCCCAGAGAGAGGTCAGAGTAAACAGCAGAGAGCCGTGGAGCAGTTGTGAAACTGCCCAAACCCTGCCTGACTCACGAGCTCTGCTTAGCTCATTAACCTCCAGCACTAATTACAGCTCCCACAGCAGCCTGCTCCCTGCCCTCTCCCACCAGCTCACCCCACGGACCAGGGGGTCCTGCTGTTATCCTTACATTGGCTTGGGAGCATCCCACCTGGCTCCAGCACATCACTAGGAGCATCCCTGCTCCTCCCTTGGCATCTCCAGCCATGGGTCAAGGAGAGGACTCACCCCATGGAGCAGGAGGTCCTGCTGTTATCCTTACATTGGCTTGGGAACATCCCACCTGGCTCCAGCACATCACTAGGAGCATCCCTGCTCCTCCCTTAGCATCTCCAGCCATGGGTCAAGGAGAGGACTCACCCCACGGAGCAGGAGGTCCTGCTGTTCTCCTCATATTGGCTTGGGAACATCCCACCTGGCTCCAGCACATCACTAGGAGCATCCCTGCTCCTCCCTTAGCATCTCCAGCCATGGGTCAAGGAGAGGACTCACCCCACGGAGCAGGAGGTCCTGCTGTTCTCCTCATATTGGCTTGGGAACATCCCACCTGGCTCCAGCACATCACTAGGAGCATCCCTGCTCCTCCCTTAGCATCTCCAGCCATGGGTCAAGGAGAGGGAGCTCTCAAGGTCTGATCCTGTTCCTGATGCCATCAAAACATCTTCCTGTGGCTCAGAGCACCTGGAAAATAAGGGGGAATGTGTGTCTTAGCAATTTTAGCTTCAACTTACATGCATTGAGAGAAACTTGAATCAATCCAAGCTCCCATGGAACCATCCAAGAGGAAGAGATCACCTGAAGGAGCAGATGTGCCCTGAAGGAACAGGTGTCCCCTGAGGGAGAAGATGTCCCCTGAGGGAGAAGATGTGCCCTGAAGGAACAGGTGTCCCCTGAAGGAGAAGATGTCCCCTGAAGGAGATGATGTCCCCTGAAGGAGATGATGTCCCCTCACTGCCAGGCTGGAACTGGGCTGGAAGCTGAGGGAGCAGACTTGGCCACTCCAAACTACATCAGCTCAGTGGAGAGATGAGGAGCTGCTTGGCCCAGGAGCTGCTCCAGAACATGGATATCAGGAACGGACTGGAGGGCCTTAGCATCTCAGGTGATGAGGAGCAAGCCAAGGAGACATGGAGCATGGAGGTGGTGGAAGGCCTAGGAGCTGTGAAGCTCTCTCCTTGAGCCAACAGGGAGGCTTTAGAGGAGAACTTTGGCTTGGAGAGAGCCAGAGTTGAGCAGGATGAATCCCACCTGGTGTGGGACAGGTCCCCTTCTCCTGGGGGTAAATCCCCTTCTTTCTTCCAGGGGTTCCCACCTCTGTCTTGCCTCCTTGGAAGCAGGAGAAGGGGGGGAGCTGCCTCAAGGCCCAGCAGCTGTTCTCCTAGCCCAAGCCCAAGGATTCCTCTAGCTCCCCATCCCGTTAAGAGGTGACTGTTGGTCACCTGCTGTGGGCCAGCAGCTAGGTAAACAAGTCCCTCAGTCCCTGGTGGCCTCCTGTGCAATTAGCTGCTCAGAAACACTAATCAGGGATCAGATCTCAGTGAGGAGCTGCTGAGCTTCTGCTTTCCTCTAGCAGGACAGGAGAGGACCCAGGTCCTGTGTGCAGAGACTCAGCTCCTGCTGGGATGAACATCCATGAGTGGAGGAAGGAGAAGCTCCTGCCTGCCCTGCTTTGGCTAACCTAAAGCCCAGCACTGAGGCCTCTGGAGCTGCAGAGCATGTGCTGCTTCCTCCACAAAGCTGCAGCTGATGCCCTCAGGCTGGGGTGTGAGCTGCTGGAGCAGAGCAAGGCACAGATCAAATCTCCAAAGGGTTTCAGAAGGAGGAGGAGGAGGAGGAGGAGAGGACATCCTGTAGGGGGAAAAAAAAAGGAGAGGATGAAAGAGGAAACTGGGTTGAGCTTCAGCTTCAAGGAGAACTTGAGGGGTCAGCAGCAAACAGGACTTTGTGAGCAGCTTGCTCCCCAGAAGAGAAAGAGTCACTGTGAGGGGAGGAAGGAGCAGAGCAGCTTCAGGCTCAAGCTGTGAGCCCCAGGGGAGCTGCTGAAGCTCAGGAACTGATTCTAGCAATCAGTGGGAACAGGGATGGCCTAGAGCTCCTGGACAAGCAGCTGAGCCCAGGCTGGTTCCAGCAGCAGCATGGAGAGGGAGGAGGAGGAGGATGCTGCTCTGCCAAGCCTGGCCCTATCCTCTCCCAAGCACCAAGAGCCATTGCCCACTCCAGCAGCTGAGCCTCTCCTAGGGAGAGAAGGAACCAAGAGCTGGGCACTGAGGGGAAGTCCAGAAGCTTCTAGGAGGCACAGCTAGATCAGAGCACACTGTTTGTGCTGGAGAACCATGCTAATAACATCCCTTCCCACAGGAAGCTGGAATGATGCTCAGGCTCCAGTAAACAAGGTGATTAGCAGCCTCCAGGAGCTGTGGATCCTGCTGTCAGGGCACCTGGCACCTTCCCCACACCTCAGCACACTCAGCTATCTCCTGGGCTGCTCTGCCAAGAGCTTGATAATCAGATTAATCAAGGTCAACCTTGGTGATCAATGGCTGAAACTTCTCCTCGCAGTGACTGAGACCTCAATTGGTGTCATTAGCTCTGCAGCAGCAACAACAGCACCTGGAGGACAACAAAAGGTGGAGAAAGGGGCAACCACCAGCAAAAAAACCCACTCTGATCCTGCTCTCCCTCCTTTGGTGTGCCTGGAGGGAGCTGGGCTTGGATGGAGAGGTGGGAATAAGGGAATGGAAGGCACCTCGAGGCCTTAGCATCTTAGCTGCCAGCTCCAGGAGAGAGCTCAAACATCTCTGGAGGCACCAAAAATAGAGAGAACTTACTCCAGGGAGCTCAGGGAATGGTTCTGGGCAAGGAGGAGAGGGAGAGAAGTTGCTCTGAGGACCTCCAGGACCAGCATGAAGTAGCTGGCCAAGTCTGAGACAAGTGTGCTCCTGTTTGCACATCAAAGGCTGTGGAGATCAGGCAGAGCTGCCCCAGCCATGGTCCTTGGCCAAGGAAACACATCTTTGGATCTTCCAGGGAGTATCTGAGCTTGGACAAGTCAAGCTGGAGCTGAGCTGCTGCTTGAGGTGGAGCTGAGGAAGCATGATGCTGATTTGCACAGTGAAGCTCCCTGCTCCTCAATTCCCTTGCTCAGGAAGCTCTGCTCCTGCTCAGGTGTCCTGCAAACAACAGCCCCAGGGCTGCAGAGGCAGCTGAGCTCTCTGGGGACAGTGTCCCCTGCTCCCCCCCCCCTCCCAGAGCCACTCACCAAGGGACACACTGCACAGTGACCAAGCCAATGTGGGCAGCACCTGAGCTCCTCCCAGCAGGAAGCTCATTAGCAGCAATTAAAAGCTCATTACAGCTCTAAGCCAACAAAAAGCCACCTGCAGCCACCCTAAAATGACCATAAAATCTTCCATGACTTTCCATCTCCTGATGGGAAGCTTGCAGCTGATCCATGGTGCACATCTCCATCATCTCCTCTCCTCTCCAGAGCTTCCTGCAGTCCCAAGCTCCAGAGCAGCTCCAGAGCCTTCCCCAGCTGCCTTGCCCTTCTCTGGATGTTCTCCAGCACCTCCATGGCTTTTGGGGAGGGAGTGAGGAGCCCAAAGCTGAGCCCAGCACTGCAGCTGGGAGCATCCCAAAGCTGAGCCCAGCACTGCAGCTGGGAGCATCCCAAAGCTGAGCCCAGCACTGCAGCTGGGAGCATCCCAAAGCTGAGCCCAGCACTGCAGCTGGCAGCTCCCCAGTGCCCAGACCAGGAGATCAATCCCTGCCCTAGTCCTGCTGCTCCAAGCCAGGCTGCTGGTGGCTCTTTTGTTCCCTTAGGTGACCAGGCCTGAGCAGTGGAGCTCTCCTCCCTCTCCATGCTTTTCCCTGGCTAGCAGGGAGGCAGCAGCAGGCCCATGCTGCCCCAGCAGGCCTGAGTCACCTCCAGCCCAGCTCCTGCTCCTCCCAAGGCTCCCATGGTCCCAGGCAAGCATTCCTCAGGGGAGTTTGGTTCAGTGAGCTGTAATTTGGGGAGGGCTGATGGTGACTAAGCCTGCAGCTCTAATTGCAGGTTGCAGGTCACTTCTGATCCCTCCGTGCTGCTTTAGGCCATGAGTCACTGAGGCATCTAAGCATCTTCCTGCCTCAGGAGCCCAGCTAGGAGCTCTGCTCCTCAGGCAGGTGGAGCTGCTGCTCTTGTGCCAGCCCAGAGAGGACAAGCTCTCCTCAGCAGGGAGTTAGCCAGCCCCTGCACACCTGCCACTGCTCTCCTTCCCCATGGAAGCCTGCCTGGGAGCTCCAGGACTGAGCCAGAGTGTGTGGTGGGGATGAGCTGGTGGCAATGTCCTCTGGGGTGACAGCTGTGCTGAGCACTGGTGCTGAGCACCACATCCCAAAGGCCACAGCTGAGCTCTCATCTTCCAACCAAGCCCAGGCCAAGCTCCTCAAGCAAATAGCTGTGCTGGAAGTGCCTACATCCAACTGCCAGATCCCAACAGCCACGTCCAAACCAAGCCTAGTCCAGCTGCCACATCCCAATCACCATGCTCCAACCACCCCAGGCTCACCTCCCCATCCCCAGCACAGCATTCCCACTGGTGTCCCTGTGCCTGCCTTGCTCCTGAGGTGTCCATCAGCCAAGGGCTGGACACTCCATCCTGCTCTGCCCCAGACATCAGGCTGACATCTCCTGTTCCCTTCCTGGGCCACACTGCTCCCAGCCCAAGGAGAGATGTGGAATCTGCTTATGGAGGAGCAAGGAGCACATCCTGAGAGGAGAGGCAAGGTTCACCTTCCTCTTCCTCTCCTCTGCTGAGCAGTTCCTGGTGCTCAGAGAAGAGCCAGGGATGCTCTCCCTGCCCTGGGCATGGCCAAGGGATGACAACACAGACTCATTTTCATCTCTCTGCAGTTTATTGGCAATGGAAGAACTTGGAGGAAGGAGATGCTGATAGAAAGCAACCATGCAGTGGGATTCCCTCAGCAGAAGCTTGGCAGGAAGGCTGGAGACAGGTCAGGGCTGAAGGGCAAGAGGCAAAGGGATCCATCCAATGTGAGAGCTGCCACATTGCTCCCACATCTCCTGGGACCTCTTCCTCCCTCCTAACCCTGACTGAGAGCCAACCTCCCCTTTCTCCTGCTCAGGGGAAGTGCTGCTAGAGCTGAGACAAGCCCGTGGGTGACATGCAGGACACAGGGGAGGTGTGAGGGACAGCTGGCCATGAAACAGAGAGCTCAGAAAGGGACAGGAGAGAGCAGTTCTGTACAGGCTCCTCCTCCAGCAGCAGCTCAAGGAGCTGAGCTGAGCTCTGCATGCTGCCCGAGGACATCTCCCATCTCTGGAGGAGCTCAGCATGCTGCTGAGCTGCAGCTCTGCCCCTGGGGCAGGAGGCTGGAAGGAGGTTCTGAGCTCTGAGGGGAAGAGTTCATTCCTTGGCTGGCTGAGGCTGGGCTGGTGGCTGGAGAAAGGAGAAGATGCTGCTTCCCTTGTGGGGCCTGAGGTGCAGGCTCAGTATTTGACCCCTGAGGATTTGACACATGTGGTTGTGACACATCTCCTGACAGATGAGGAGCCCCCCCCGGAGAGGAAGTTGCCAGCAGGGCTGCAGACTCTGCCACTTCCAGAGGAGAAGCCTCCAGTGAGGATTCCTCCTCCCAGCCCACAGCTGCCTCCGAGGACACTTCCAGCCCCCACTGCACACACTCCTGCTGCACTGCTGCCTCCAAAGGCAGCAGCTCTGCCTCCAGCCATGCTGCTCCTGCCCACCACAGCTGCAAGAGAAGCAGAGAGTGCCTGGAGCCCAGGGCACAGCGTGGACATCCCCACTAGAGCCTGAGGATGGGGCTGCAGATACTTACAGACATTGACATTGGATGGATTGTCCCCACAGAGCCTGTGGAGGGAAGAGCAGATGTCAGTCAAGCCACCAAGCTCCCTGACATTCCCAAGCCAATCAAATTCCCACTGCAGATGGCTTGGTGAGAGAGGATTGAACCTCAGCTGATGGCAGGGAAAGGAAGTGCCTAGGTGAGGAGAAGCTGGCAGAAGCTTCACCTGTTCTCCTCTCCCTCCAGCAGCTTCCTGTACATGGCAATCTCCACGTCCAGCGCAATCTTCACGTTCAACACCTCCTGGTACTGCTTCAGCAGGCGAGCCAGCTCCTCCTTGTCCTTCTGCAGGGCACACTCCAGCTCCTCCAGCTTCCTCCTGGCATCCTTCAGAGCCAGCTCCCCACGCTCCTCAGCCTCGGCGATGGCTGCCTGCAGCTGCTGGTTCTGAGCAGCACAAGAGCACTTGCTCAGTGCCCTGCTGCCCCTTGCCCAGCCCCTGGGGCAGCACTCAGGGCCCAGCTGGCTGCAGCACAGGCACAAGCAGCTCTGCCCAGCAAGGCACTGACTGCAAGGAGCCAGGCCAGCCCCAGGCTGCTGGCAGCAGCCAAGCAGATGCTGAGGGAGCTCTACCTGCTTCTTGACGTTCTCGATCTCCGCACGCAGCCTCTGCACGTTCCTGCTCAGCTCCTGGATCTCAAGCTTGGTTTGCTGCAGGTTGTCCCCATGCCTGCCCGCAGTGTTCTGCAGCTCTTCATACTGACAGCGTGAAGGCAAAGCAGCTGCTCAGAGAGCAGAGCCTGGCAGGAGCCAGGCAGAAGGCAGACGCTTGCCTTGCTGTGGGCGCAGGCAGGCAGCAGGCAGCAGAGCTGCTGCCAGGAGCCTTGGCTGCTGCAGCACTCACCCTGCTCTGGTACCAGGCCTCGGCCTCAGCTCTGCTGCTCTGAGCGATCTGCTCGTACTGCCGTCTGACCTCCTCGATGATGCTGTCCAGGTCCAGGTGACGGTTGTTGTCCATGGACACCACCACAGACAGGTCCCTGCTGATGCTCTGCATCTGAGCCAGCTCCTGCAGCCAAGACACCAGGGAGCCTGACCCCCTGAGCAGGGCCCCAAAGAGCAGCAGCCCCACGCACCTTCTGCACACCAACCCTCAGTGTCTGTGGCCACCCCACAGCAGCCCAGGGCAAGGGACACCTCTTACCTCCTCGTACATGCACCTCAGGAAGTTGATCTCATCAGTCAGAGCTCCCACCTTGGCTTCCAGCTCCACTTTGGTCATGTAGGCACAGTCCACATCCTAAGCAGAGAGCACACACACACACAATGACCTCCTCCCAGCCCAGAAGAGCTGCTGGCTCTGGGAAGCTCTCCCCATGTCCATGCTGCCTCCTGCAAGGCTTCCCAGCCTGTGTCCCCAGAGCTGCTCTCTCCTGGGCCTCTGTCCCTCACCTTCTTGAGCACCACGAACTCGTTCTCGGCAGCAGTGCGCCTGTTGATCTCTTCCTCGTACCTGGGGGGGGACACAAGGCAAGAGAAGTCTCTTGGGCTGCTCAGCAGTGGCACCTCCTTCCCTCCCTGGCCCCTGGGCCCCAGCTGTGCCCGGGGAGGACAGGATGGCAATGGCCAGGCTGCTCAGCTCTGGCTCCCTTGCTGTGTCCCTGCACTCACTTGCACTTGTACTCCTCCACGTATTGCCTCATGTTCTGCAGCTCGGACTCCAGCTGGCCCCTCTGGCCACACAGATCCTCCAGCCTCCTCCTCAGGTTCTGGATGTAGTTCTCAAAGATGACATCCAGGTTCTTCCTTGGCCCTGAGGGCCCTTGCTGTTGGAGGAGCTCCCATTTGGTGGAGAGAACCTTGTTCTGCTGCTCCAGGAAGCGAACCTGAAAGCGCAGAGAGAGTGGGTGAGATATTGCCCTGTGCACATCTCTGCCTGCTCACATCTCCTCCTGCTTACAGATTATTCTCATTTCCAACTGCAGGTTTTGACCCACATTCCTCTGCAGAAGCAGGAGATTCCCTGTTCCCTCCTCCCAGTGCAGGAGATGCCACCCATCTGAGTGCTGGAGAACATCCTTCTCAGCAGCTACCCGGAGCAATCAATACATGTCACACATTTCATAGACCACAGAGCACGTCCTGAGCAATATTCTCCTACTGCAGGTGCTCTAGGGAACATCCATCTCTGCTGGAACTGAGGCAAGGAACAGCAGCAATGAACTGGAAGCTCATTCCTCCCTTCTAAAGTCCCTCGAGAAAGGAGAAGTGCCTCATGCCCACTTTGTCCTGCGTGCACTAGAAGAACCACCACAGACCTTGAGCCACCCAAGCCTAGAGAAGTCCATTGGATTCTCTGTGGGTCCAAGAGCTTTCCATGTCCTCAGGAGGACTCAATGCCACCTCTCCCACCAACCCTCCAGCCCTGCCAGCGCTGACAAGGGAAGCACAGTGTGTCCCTCTCCACAGCAGAAGAAGGCTCCTCAGGGTCCCCATGCCCAAGCAAGCACAGCTCCAGCCTCTCACCTTGTCAATGAAAGAGGCAAACTGGTTGTTGAGACTCTTGATCTGCTCCTTCTCCTGGGTCTTGACTTGCTGGATCTGGGGATCAATCTCCACGTGGACTGGCCGCAGGAGAGTGGAGTCAACCTGCACTGGTTGGATGCCTCCAGGGAAGCCAGGAGCACACCTCACAGGACCTCCAAAGGTGCCTATTCCTCCACCAAGGACACTTCCTCCAACGCTGCCAAAGCCTCCTCCAAAGCCTCCTCCAAAGCCTCCTCCAACTCTACATCCATATCCAACGCCGTAGCATCCACCCATGGAGATCCTGCCACTGCCACCCAGGTTATGGAGGCTCCTGCTGCTGAAGCCTCCACAACGTCCACTGCCTCCAGGGCCCCTGGAGGTGGAGAAGGAGCTGTAGCTGATCCTGCTCCTGCCACAGCTTCCTCCTCCAAAGCCACCAGCGATGGCAGAGCAGGAGCTGTAGCCTCTCCTGCTGCCTCCTCCAAAGCTCCTGCAGATGGATTGCCGAGACATGGCTCTTCTTCCTGGGCAGAGTCGAGCTGAAGATGAGCAGAAAGAGCAAAGGAGCTGAGCTGCTGAGGGAGGCAGGTGGAGAGAAGCCTGCAGAGTCTTCTCTGGCTCCAGAGCTGCAGGCATTGCCTTTTATGTGCTGCTGGAGGTGGGCTGAGTCTCCAAGGGTGTGAGGAGGAAACCACTTTCATGTCCTCATCGGCTTGGTGAGGTTAACAGATTTTGTGCCAGCTCCTGGGCTCCACCCAGGAATAGTCCTTGCGAGGCAGAAGAGCCTGGGAGGGCAGGAGCCCTGGGGCAGCTCTGCAGCAGTGAGTGGACTCCTCTATCTCCATGGCATCTTGGAACAATAGGTCTGACAGTGCTGGAGTCATCTCCTGCCTCCCTCCCACCCCTCCCTGCTCCCAAGGGTTTCACACTCCACATCTAGATGTTTGGCTCCATGTCCTTTTGGTGGAAACCAACCAGAAGAAGACTTTCACAATTCCTCCCCCTCAAGCACACCCCAAACCTCCTTCTGAAGTGGAGATCTGCTGATGGCATCCCAGGAGCACAACACAGACACCACACATTAACATCTGGCAAGGCTCAGCACTTCTTCTTGATCCAGGCAGGAGATGCTCAACTCCTTCCTGAGGAGTATCCATTGGGATGGGAGTGACTCCTTCGAGGACATGTCCTGCTAGATGTCCCTTCCAGAGCCTGGGATGACCAAGTGCCAAGAAGCAGAGGACCTGAGGAAGAGGAGAAGGATGTCCAAGCTCCTCCCTTGTGCTCTTCAGATGCTGCAGGGATTGCTGAACCTGCCGAGGGCTGAAAGGACACTTTGGCCACCAGATGTGGTGATGATGGCTGGAGGCAGACAAACAGCAGCACGACCAACAGTGACTTGTTGAAGTGTTTTGGTTTTACTTAAGTTCCCAGAAGGATTGAGGTTGGAAAAGGAAGATCTAGCCCAACCATTCAGCCACCAAAGCAGAGCTGAGCTCACCACATCTGATGCTTCTGAGGCAACGAGCAGGCAAGAAGAAGCTGAGATGCTTGCACATTGCTGCGTGTGAAGGATGCTTTGAGGGCTCTGGATGGTGTCTCCCACCACAGTGGAGCTGGGCTGGGGGAGAGAAGGGAGATGATCAAATTCACCACAGAAAGAAAAGTGCTTGTAAGACCAGAGCTGCTGCTCCAAGCCAGAAAACACTAGTGGTTCATCTCCTCCTCAAGTTATCAGGCTCTGAAGTAGGAAGCTCACCTGGAAGACCTCCTGACAGGACACAGAGCAGTGGAGATTGTTATCCTGGAGGGGAACACAAGCAACAGTTGGCCAAGAGTTATCCTGACCTTGAGGGACACAAATCACATTTGGTCAGGGGCTTGAGGGACTCATGTCACAGTTGGCCATGGATTCTCCAGCTGTGTGTGGCCTGAGCTCTGGGACAAGCTGCACTTGGAGGATGGGACATGCCCAGGGCAGGGAGAGGACACCTTCCCTTGCCAAGGTAGCTAGAGCTCAGGCAATTGTAGTTCTCAGTCATGTCCAGAGTGGAGAGCTAAGATCTCCAGATGGTTCTCCAGTCCAGTGAACCACTCGTGAGCTGCAGCTCCAGGGAGGTGGAGGGCAGCTTGGTTTTTAGTTAGACTGAAGAAGTCATCTCTTCTCCTGGCTGCCACACTCCTCTCAGGACATTCCTTTCTGGCTAGGCATCGCCGTGGTGGCTCCACGAGGAAGGTGAAGATCTGTTCAGTCAGCCAAATGCCT
>VWZO01003230.1:6096-17745 GCA_013396975.1 Bucco capensis
CACCTCTCCAGCTTGTCCAGGTCCTTCTGGATGACATCCTGCCCCTCCAACTTATCCCCAGCACCCCAGAGCTTGGTGTCATGTGCACACTTGCTGCTGGTGCACTCAATGCTGCTGGCCATAGCCTTTATACAAATATTAAACAGTGCAGGCCCCAGCACAGAGCCCTGAGGGACACCACTTGGCACTGATCTCCAGCTGCACTTGGAGCCATTGACCACTACCCTCTGGATGTGACCAGCCAGCCAGTTCCTTATCCACTGGACAGTCCACCCATCAAATCCATTGGCCAGTAGAATGTTGTGGGGACTGTGTCAAAGGCCTTGCAGAATTCCAGCTAGATCACATCCACAGCTTGTCCCTTGTCCATTGAGGTAGTCACACTATTGTAGAAAGCCACTAGGTTTGTCAGACAGGATGTGCCCTTAGTGAAGCCATGCTGGCTGTCTCTGATCACCTCCCTATCCTTAGCAGACCTTCTAGGAGATGCATTAGTAGTGCACCTAAATCGTGTCTTTCACTTTAGTGTAATCCAAAAGGAATCCAGATGGTGATCCAAGAGCATTCTGTGGTACAAACAAAACTGTAGTGAGAGGAAGTGATTGGAGATTAGTTTCAGAAGTGTATTCCTGATCTGAACAGAAATGCCAAAATAAATCATCCCTAAAATACCTTAAGCCTTTTTTGTAAAAGTAATCCAAAGGAACACTGTCAGAAGTTAAGGTAGATCTTTGTGGACTGCTGGACACTGAGTCTGCCCAACTCCAAATAGTCTGTGGCAGTGCCTGCTGTAGTCTCCTCTCTTCTTTAAAACCCTTTTTAATGCTTTCAGTGATGTTCTCAAATGGATCTGGTTTTGCTTCAGGGCACTGTTACTTCTGTTCCAGCAATAAGAAACACCTTCTGTTTTTTAGCTGCTTTCTTAACCATCATTTGAGGCAATGATATCTAGCTTTAATGTAATTCATTGACAGCCCGAGACTTGTTAGGAACAGTGAAGATTCATAACTGAAATTTGCGTTGCCTTGTGGATTTTTCCTGCTCTTCCATGACCACTTTTTTCGTAGCTGCTGGATGAAAAATAGGCCCTACTGATAGGGAAAGGTCTCTAGATACTTGAAAATGTACATGAGGGTCAGTATTTTTGGTCTCAAGCATTTTGCAACACTTACTTATTTGTATGAATGACTTTACTAATGAAACTTGAATGCTAGGTGATTAAATGATGGTTTTGATGGTTTTTGAGTGCCTGGCATGAAGCTTCAATGTGTGAGTTAAATATCCTTTGGGAAAGCAGCTAATTCAGATTTTTAAATTGCTTTCCCTGTAATAGCACTTTCTGTTGCTTTCAAGCTGTTTTAGATGCTTTCTAAAAATCTAGCCTTGAGGTGAAACTGGCCAAGTAGTTTGTCTATCTGCTCATTTCATAGCAAGTCATATTTGGTGAGCAGAGCATTGTATTTTTCCATGGACTTAGTCCTGGATCAGAGCCCCACTGTACTGCACAGGTACAAACACAACAGATGGGCTAAGTCCTGAAACTGCATTTGAGATTGGAGAGTGCTTGGAAGCAGTAAACAGACATGAAACATCAAGGCAATGAGATCATTTGTCAAGCGTGGGCAGCCCACCTAGTGAAACATTTCCGTGTTGTGTATGAAGTGAGGCTTGCAAGCCAGCAACAAAATGGCATGCCAACAGCAGGAAGTGTGTTCTAGCACATAAATACCTTGCTTCATCAGTAGCCTTTGCTATTCTGTAGCTAGAAGTCTATTATATAGCCTATTTTTATAGAAGAAGATACTGAAATAATCGCTTGAAGTTGATTTTTCCAGGCTCGTAAGGCGAACACTAAATGAGATGTCTTTGTGGGTCAGGTTCATTAAACAAAAACAGATATTGTCACTCATACAGATGACAGAGATGGAGCTTGTAAGTCTGAATAAAAAGCCTTATTTTTCCATTAGTGGTGAGCAGCATCTTCATGGTAACACTAACTAGTCTGACCTTACCCTCAGATTGAATCACAGTTAGCTTATTTTAGGTGTCTTCCATAGACCAAAAAAAGTAATTCTGAGCTTTCTAGTCATTTGAGGAGTAGCATGCCTCTTTACAGAGTATTCCGAAGCTATGTCTACTATTTGAACCTTAAAAACTATTTTTTTACTTACGCTAACTTCTGCTGTTTGCTCTGCTTTGTTCTCCAGTCCTGAAATGTCTGTACCTATCCAGTTTGATTCTCTGCTCTTGTGCTGTTGTTGCCATTCTCTTGAAATACTCTGCTTCTTGCCTCTTTCTCCTCTTTTTGGAGATGAGCAGATGAGCAGAAAGCACATGCTGCTTTGCTTTTTCTTCTAAGAGCAAGTCAGTTTGCTTTGCTGAGAAGAGCTTCTTCCTTTGGAGGGATTCCTGTCACTGCAATAAATTATGCTGTGTTTAGAGTTGTTCCTGAATTTCATAAGCTAGCTGAGTGCCCTGGCAGCTGTAATAGCTGTGTATTTGACAACATCTGCCTTGTTCTGATTTTTGATGAGCAGGCAAAATACTGCTGTGCTTGTTGGCTTTCTAAAGCCAGAAACCAGTTCTTGAATATCAATGTCTACCTTTTCTCACTAACAAGAGTCAGATCTTGGTAAGTTATGTCTTGCTTTTCAAAAGAAAAGCTGTTTGGAAAAGGGTGGGAGGGTGGGAACCTGCCCAAATATGTTATGTTCTCCCCCTTCTCATTCAGATAACTGAAGTCTTGCTGTTTGTATTCTTAATCTACTATTAAGCTTTAAGACATCAAGAAAGTAACTTTTGAAAGAGTGTGGAAGAAAGTAGAGGCTCAAAATTATGTAATATTTCTAAAAGTTGTATCTGTGAGGAAGAGCTATTAGCCTAAGGCCTCTCAACTTCTGTTGAGATCAACTTGGCACTATTGAAGAGCCACTCTAAATTCTGTAAATGAGGAGAAAAGTCATTAGCAAATTCCTGCAGAACTCATTTAGATAAGTTGGGCAGTTCTGCTTATTGGTGACTAAGCTGGAGAAATAGGTAGCAGTGAGTGCTCCTGCCTCTTGACATCCCCGTGTGATATTCTACCTGCTTGAGATTGAGACTTTTCTCAGTTATTTGCCACAATGCAGTACTTGCTGTGCTCATGTCCAGTATTTGAATCATCTTTACATTTTGAGGGTGAAATGTTTCATGAAGGTCAGTGTTTTATGCATTTTGGAGAAGTCTTCTTTCTTAAAGTGTTTGCCAGCTCAGGAGATAGAAAAATGCATTCAGAAAGTTTGCAGCAGGATTGATATTTTTCAATAGCAGCTTGACAGTAAGGCTTTGCTGTTCCAACATGTCCTTTGTGCATAAGTAAGTAGCATCAACAGGGCTGCCAGTTCAGCCTTGCAATTTTGGAGAGAAACATAGAGTATTGTCTGTGATGATCAGAGTTTGTGTGTGCTATCAGGAGAGTAGCTTTTGGTTGCTTTCTCCCCCCTAGCTGTTGTCAAAACAGGTTATGACTGAACACAAACATAACAGTTTTAGCAGAGATCATGGAGTTGCACGGCAGGCTCTTGTCCAGAATTACAGTGAAATACTTATTCATAATATATAACACAGAAAATAGATTTTAATGTCTTCCTCCCATCTCTCTTTCTGGGAATGCCTCGTATATCTAAATGCCTGGTAGACTAATGCAATCTCTTGGTCATATATTTGCAGGGAGTGCCTTACTTAGGGAACAAGTGTAGCCTGCAGTACAATTACAGCAGTCTCAGCTTTTGCTGCCAGCAGTCTGAATAAACTTTTCTTCGTGCTTTATACTGATATATCCTGATTCACTACAGTTCACTACATCAGAATCTTTGGGGAAAGAGTTGGAAATCTTGCCAAAACATGCTATATGCTCTAGGAGGTAAGAGAGGCTAGGAAGCAGACAAAACCAATTCTAAAACTTATGTAGAGGAGCTTAGTATCTCTTGCATGTGAACAGGAGTTAAAAGCCCATCCAAAAATACTGAAGGGAGGAGAAGGTAAATAACTTGCAGTGTTCAGAAGCTGTATCTGAAAGATTAGTTGTCTTTGCTCGTGTTCATTTCCTCATGTCTCTGATCACTGTGGTGTTTCAGCTATTGCTTCTAGAAGAAAGTTATAGTAGATAGTGAGTTTCCTCTTGACAACTCCTGCAGCACCTTTAAGGGTGATCTCTGAACTTAAAAGGAATTGTATGGCCAAAGTTCTGCAGTTACACACTGTTTTGTCTCAGAGATAAGCAGCTAGTGAGAAATGTCTAAGTACAAAACCATAAATCTTTCTGTAGAAATAACTTTGTTTATTAATTTCTTGTATGAGAAAGTGCTTTTTTGGGGATGAGTTGGATGATCTTACTACACTGAGTATTATTTTGATGCATTATTGTGGGGGAGACAAAGGAGAGGAGAAATGCTACTTTATTGCGTTTGATACATGTAGCAATTTAGAACTGACTATTTTTCTTTAAATCCTTTTATAGCAGTATAGGAAACCAATTTCCAGGCCAAGCTGTTCCTGCTGGATTTCCTGTGTATCCTGCATTTAGTCCTTTACAGATGATCTGGTGGCAACAAATGTATGCACGTCAGTACTACCTGCAATAGTAAGTCTGCATTATCTTTGGTAGTACCAAGTTACACTGATGGAAGGAAGGAATTAAAAACTTAAATGTTGTTTGCAGGATCAGAATGTGTGGGTTTATTTTCTCTGCCTATGCTGTTTTACACTCTTTTGCCCTACAAATTGTTTTGGATTGGAATGAATGTATTAATAAGTAAAGATTTAAGGGGAAAAGTAGTTTGATTTGACCTGTGAAAATTTTTTGGTAGTGTAGGAAAGATAAGAACAGAATTAGAAGTGTTGGTGCATGTTTTTCTGACCAAGTGATTTGCTGTTTCAATTGGTAGCCAAGCTGCTGTTTCAGCCCAGGTGACTCCCAGCACTGAGCCAGCGAGATCCGCGGTTGCCCAGGCTGTCAATTCCGAACCCGTGCCTGCCAATGAGCCTGCAGCAGCACCCAATGGAGCCCTCCAGGAGAACAGGCCTGCAAACCCAAACGTGCAGATGAATGCCCAGGGTGGCCCAGTAATGAATGAGGAGGACTTCAACAGGGACTGGCTGGACTGGATGTACACCTTCTCTAGAGCTGCAATTCTGCTGAGCATTGTATACTTCTATTCTTCCTTCAGTCGATTTGTCATGGTAATGGGAGCCATGCTGCTGGTTTATTTGTGAGTACAGCTGTAGATCTGATATGTGGAGCATGATGCTAAGTACAAATGGAAACTATTGGTAGGGAAGGGGCCCTAGAGACTAAACCAAGAGTGGGACCCCCAGATTTCCTTGGCCTAGGAAAGCCTTTCCAGGAAAGGATGTGAACTAGCAGCAAGGTTCAGAGCCGGCTCCTTCCCTGGAGGAGCAGGAGCTCTATTTCAACTGAAAAATCAGCTAAATGCACACGTTTAGGCACAGTTCCTTTACAGTATTGAGGGGTGGGGTGTGCAAAAATAAATCCATTTTCAAACAAGTAGAGAAGCTGATAGGAAAAGAAATAATTCTTAGAACATTTTTTACAGTAAGTGGATACATACAATCATAGAATTGTCAGGGTTGGAAGGNATGCACTTGAAACACAGTGCTCTCCAATGTTGGTTATGCTAACAGATCAGTATTGCAGAAATAGAGAATTTAGGGATGGAAATATAGAAAAGGAGGTGTGAGGGGAAGGATGTTCATAACGTCAAATACGTGCTTGCATAAACTTAAAACACTGCTTGGATATGAAAGGAAAACTGAGCTAAGCCCATATATTTCAGGAGTAACGTATGGGATTGGTGCGGTGAATTGTGTTAGCAGAGTTAAGCTATTGTTCCTATAGCAGGTACTAGGTCTAGTAGAATTGGAGAGACTTAAACATTCTTTTTACAATGCATCAGAAAGACATGACCACTCTCTTACTAAGAAATACCAGTACTGTTGTTATCACTTCCCTTCATAATGAAAATACCTTAGTGAGGTAAAAGGAGGTGGAAAACAGCAGTAATAGTTGGTATTTTGGTTTGGTGTGATTCATGGAGTTTCATTACATTGCAGTCTCAGTCCTCACATGGACTGTTCTGTTTCTTACACACACAGTGCTTGAAATCAGAATATAGGCACTTGAAAACACAGAGGAGAGGCTTTTTTAATTTACAATGGAATGTGGTTCAAGCCTTAGCTGGAGTTTAAATTTTTTCCCCTCACAGAAAATCAACTTTAAACTATGAAAATGAAGGCTGCCTTTGAAAATTAATACAAGTACTTACAGAATGGGGAGGACACCCAACAAAAGCGTTCTACGTGTTTCATCACCTAGTTCTGGTAAATTACTCATCTTCTGGAACACAGGGCTATGAGCAGCACTTCTGAAGCTTAAAAAAACAGCTCTCAGCAAGCCCCTTTTTAACCCAGCCATCAAAGGGTAGCTGCTCAGTCTAGAAGGTTAGACTTGCAGGAAAAGACATGTAGCTTCATTCATTTGAAAGTAGTACTTGAAGAATTTACTGCAGTGCTTAGCTGTAGCAGGAAGAATCTTTCTGTTCCTTTCCAAAGAAGTTTTCAACAGTTGCACTGTTTTCTAGGCACCAAGCTGGATGGTTCCCCTTTAGGCAAGAGGGAGGCCAACAACAGGCAGCTAATAATGTGGAACTGAACCATGATGGGCAACATGCAAATAATCCTGATCTTGAAGAGATGGTGAGTGAGAGTGGAGGCTCCTCTCCTGAGAGACTGCTGTGTATTATCATGTAAAGTATGCCGTAATGCCTGGACAGAAAATCCACTCTGATGTAGTCTGTTTAACCAGAAAGCTTACAGCATTGTCCTCACTGTGATGCCTGCTACTTAAATTCTGTCGTTTTCCAGTCTGACAGTTACTGATTGCTTTTAATTCAGTCACAGGCTTTCTTCATGCTAGTTGCTCCTCAGGAGGTTGTTCTGAGAGAAGTTACTTAACGTAGGAAGATGCTGCTGGTTACCTTATGTCCAGGCACAGTCTAAAAATCCCTTGTGGTCTCCTGTGGCCCCTGGTGCCATAACTGTGCCCACAGCAGAGGGAGCATTAAACTCATTGCCCACGGGAAAGTGTGGGCAGTGATACCCATGTTCCTAGAATCCTTGCATGGGTAGGATGAGCTCATTAGCCTTCTGGCAGTCATCCTAGGAGAAGGACAACTCTGATTCCAAACCTGGGCAGATGGAGCTCGTTTAGCCCTGTAAGGCCTTCCAGCTAAGAGAAGGACACTCTAATAAAACCTCCATCCTAAGGACTTGGCTGCCAGTGTCCAAGCTTGCTAGGCCCTGGCAGATGAACCTTAGGACTAAAGGGTGGGTCCAGCTCTGCGCATGCTGTGTCTCACCTAAAAAAATGCCTAGTGCAGGCTCGAGGGTGCTATCTGCTACCCTCTTTTTATCAGCGCTTGGAAAAGGCACTGAGGAGGAGCATGGATGGAGCCCTCCCTGGAGCTTCGTTCGCAAAGCCTAGCCATACATACCTTATGTCAGAGCTCTGAAAGGAAGCAGTTGAATTGCTTTGATTTCTTTTTTTAAAGGAACGACTTATGGATGATGGGATTGATGAAGACAGTGGAGAAGATGCAGGTGAGGATGCCAATACAGAGCAGCAGCCTGGATTCATGGCTTCTGCTTGGTCCTTTATCACAACCTTCTTCACATCACTCATCCCTGAAGGGCCTCCACAGGTTGGCAATTAAAGTGGAAAAGGAACTGTGGGGCAGCCTCAGCAGCCTTGCATAGAAGTGGAGCAGATTCTAGGGAGTGTTAACAAATGCAGTGCAATTCCTGAAAATTGATGTTACCTTTTTGATCATGTTGTACAAAAATGTGTATTTTTTTTTTCCTTTTGGCTTTCTCCTGCATTGAATATTTTAAGCACAAGTGGACTACTAAATGCTTTCTTTAAGATTCTTCTTTTTCTGAAGAATAAAATGTAAAGATACTGGTCTTCCATGTTCTATTTTAATTTCAGATGTGTACTATACTGAGGCAAAAAGCTTGTACTTAATCTGCACCATTACCTCTTTAAAGAGCTGTTAAAAATAGGGCTGTTGATAGACCTTTCCAAATGCTATCTTTTAATCTGAACAATGTGTTAGTTTTATGCAGGATATGAATGATCACTTGGGATTTGGAGTTCATATCATTCCTGAAAGAATGCTGTAAACACAAGGATTACCTATTAATGGCATGTTGTCTTCATGCCACAAAATACTAAGCCTCTTCTCATAGACTTGGAAAGCTAAAAGCTTTTCCTTGAGGCTCTACTGAAGTTCATGAAAGTTGGAGATGTTTGACAGCTCTTCAAAGACAATTGACAGTGATGGGATAAACCTTAATGTTTGATACATACAGTACTTTTTAAGAAGAATATAGCTGCACTGGGGAAAATTACCTGTACATTAGTTTTTTTTATAAGACCATTATGGTAACTCTTTGGGATGTTTATATGCATATTTGAATGCAAACAACTACATAGTGCATCAACAAATGAGGATATGATTGATTGGAGTGGAATAAAGTGATGGTGGCATTACCAATACTGACTGAAGTGATGTGTTTGTAGCAGCACATACACAATTACGAGGATGATCCTGACAGTGGGAGATCTGTATTCTTAAACTTAATTAACCTAATTTAAACTGAGAAAAGATAATCAGGTATGAGTTAATAGCACAGTGATACTGTCAGGTTTTGAGTTGCTTTCTTAGTCAAGAAGTTACATTGGGGCTTTTCTTCACCAATTCTGAAGCTATGGTGTGCGAACTTAACAGAAGCTTTGCAGTTATCTTTATACTAAAACCAATAGAAAATGTAGCCAACTTTCTTAATTCTGAGTACAGAGCAAAGCTCTTAGAGGTCTTATTAATAGCTAGCTACTCTTTTTTGCATGATTTCTCATTTGTAGAGTGTGTCCAGAGAAGGGCAACAAGGCTAGTGAGGGGTCTGGAGAGTAAGTCTGATGAGGAGCAGCTGAGGGCACTGGGCTTGGTTAGTCTGGAGAAGAGGAGACTCAGGGGAGACTTTACCTCTCTCTACAACTCCCTGACAGGAGGTTGCAGTGAGATGGGTTTAGGTCTCTTCTCCAGGGTTAACAGTGAGAGGATGAGAGGAAATGGCTTCAAGTTGCACCAGGGGAGGTTTAGATTGGACATAAGGAGGAATTTCTTCACTGAAAGGGTTAAGTCTTGGCCCAGGCTGCCTGAGATGGAGTCACTGTTCCTGGAGGGGTTTAAGAAATGTATAGATGTTCTACTTAGGGACCTGGTTTGGTGGTATGGTAGTGATAGTGTTATGGTTGGACTTGATGATCTTAGAGTTCTCATCCAACCTTAATGATTCTGTGCTTACTCTGAAAAATGCTTTGCAGCTTTACATCCATAACATACATCTGCATTGACTTCCTGACCACAGCTTATGTTGTGTTTAGCAATGCCACTGTTGGTTTAGCAAACACAAGCTCAAACTGGAGAATTCATGGGTGCAGAATAGTGGTCAAAGGCTTTCTTTTTCTCCTGTTATTGTGAGCCCCAAGCTCTTCCTCATGCTACTGTTTGGTTTGGAGACCTTGACAGGCAGTGTTTTGGCTTTCTAGTTGCTCCCTGTCATCCTTAAACTCAGGTAGCTCAAGGGGAAGTTATCACATGGTACTTAAGGAAAAGGCTGCTTCTCTCTCTGACATACTCTGCTACTTCTGTTGCTGTGTTGGAAGGAAAAAACACCATTGTGTGTGAGGTTTGTAATGGTAACAGGTGATAGTAAGGCCAAATGCCAGGTGCTGCCCCTTGGCCATAGCAACCCCCAGCAGTGCTCTAGGCTTGGGGAGNGAGGCATCATTTAGCAGGTTGCTAGGGCTAGGACAAAGGCTGCACTGATGATCTTCAAGGTCTCTTCCAGCTGGAACTGTTCGAGGATTCTATGATACAAAATCACATAACTTAAAGGGTATGTTGTGAATAATTGTTTCTGCAACTTGTTTCCTGTACAGCCTAAATAGCTCCTGGCATAAGGCTTTGTTTAGGAACGTTTGGTATTACAAGGAAGCAGCTCAGAATTTACCTTAGCATGATGAGTGTGAGCACTGACCTGTTTTGTTTTCTGGATATGTGTAGGTGGGCAGAGCTAGAATTGCAGCCCAGCTGAGTGTACCCTTGTTAATTTGGTTGCAGGCCTGCATTTCCTCTGTTGCAAGCTGGCTGCCAAGGTATCTGGGTTGATCCTGTGCTACTGGTGCTGGGGAAGCTTTGATGCTACAAGGTGTTCAGGTTAACTACATGAAAGCCAGCATGGCTTTGTGTGTGGGTGAGGTACTCTTCTGTCAGATTACAGGGCTTGTAGAGGTGGAGTGATGCAACCTGGAATCTAGTTACTGTATCGCTTGCAGCCCTTGTTTGCTTCAAAGCTGCTGCTCGGCTGAGTAATGAGATACCACAGGGTAATGAAGTTGTTTCATCATGATTCCCACCCCAAATAAGGAGATTCAGCCATTCTGCATAGTAGTGACTCTACATGAGTGGTAGGTCTGGAGTACCCGTTCAGCTACTGCCACATGGGAGGCAGCTTCTCGCTCTCAGCTGGATTACTTCACAGGATCACAGAATGCTTTGGGTTGGAAGGGACCTTTAAAGGTCATCTGGTCTAACCCCCATGCACTGAGCATGGACATCTTCAACTAGATCAGATTGACTTGCAGCCATCTATGCTAGGTCTTGCTTTTGAAGAAAGCCAGGGTGACCACTGTGGATGCATAATGGTTTAGAATGAGTTGCAAAACAATCTACCCAGTAGCACTGGCCAGGGAGGAGAAAAGCACCTGCTGGACCTGTGAGAACTAGCCATGAAAAGGCTAGGGCTGGCTAATTTACTTTATTCTCTTAAAATTACAAAGGCAAGCACAATGTCCAGTGGGAGCATGCCCAGGCTGCTTAAACAGTATTTCCACTTCTTTACTAAGACATTAGTTTGTGCTTGGTTTTGAGCTTTATACCTTGTATGAACCAGGTAAGGAAATGTTGCTGTATAACAATAAATAATCATCCCTTTTGTTCGTTTGTGATGTGATTTCCCTGCTTGGGTGGTTGTTGTTGTTCTCCTTAATGTTTACCAGTGATAGTGAGATAGTGATGTGATTTCCCTGCTTGGGTTGTTGTCTGTTGTCTGGTCCTGGGATGGTAGAGCTGAAGATGTGCATTTATTCTGTTGATCTCTTTGTTTATGATCTCTTTGTTTAAACTGGGCTTTAGGGCAGCACAGTTGTTTATGTACCACTTCTGTGAAAAAGCTAGTCCTAAAATTTCTCAAGGCTGTGGGAGGAGTAGAAGGGAAAGAAGGATTATATTCCTGGAATTTCATTCAGACTTCTCATGAAACCTCAGGCAATGTTAACTGATTTTTCCTTATCCTCACATACATTTTAGCTGTCCTAAGAATAAGCTGAGAAATTACTGGTTATTTCTGGAGTAGGAAGCTTGTGTTTAAATCTCACAGTGGTGAGTAGAGTGTCTGTAGAAGTAGGGCAGAACTTAGAGAGAAAGACTGTGACATTTTCCTCTACACCACCCCCCCCCCCCCCCCCCC
>VWZO01003230.1:17758-34552 GCA_013396975.1 Bucco capensis
CCCCCCCCCAGCTTTGCAGAAATCCTGGGAGAGAGATTCTAGGTGTGAGGAGTTTATGGGATAGAGGTAAATGGATGCTGTGGCTGTGTTGACCTTTAAAATTCAGAGTTTTGTCAGTGCACGTTTTCTGTACCTCTTTAGAAAGACTGTGGTAGCTTTAACTGCTGGCTGGAATGGAAAGCCCAAATCTGGTGTGTGAGCTAGTACGTTTGACTGGCTTGCTTGTTTTGGTTAGTAATGTGGTGTGAGGTTAAATGGTGGTAATGAAACAGCTGCAGCAATGTGAAAATTGTGGAATGCTTTGGGTTGGAAGGGACTGATGAAGGTATCACAGTATCACCTCTCTGGGTAACCTGGGCCAGTGTTCCACCATCTATTATAAAAAATGCCTTCCTTTTACCTAGTCTAAATCTCTCCTCTTTTAGTTTAAAAACATCACCCCTTGTCCTGTCACAACAGGCTCTGCTAAAATCTCTGTCCCCATCTTTCTTACAGGCCCCTCTATAGTGCTGGGAGGCTGCAATGAGGTTTCCCTGGAGCCTTCTCTTCTCCAGGCTGAACAACCCCAACTCTCTCAGCCTGTCCTCAGGGCAGAGGCGTTCCAGCCCTCACTCAGAATACTCTGTGTTAAAAACAAACGAGCCGTTTGTCTGGCCTTTGCGCTAAATTTGTTAACCAGAGATAATAAAGGAAACTAGCAACAGCCGCAATGAGCCGCCAGGCCCCGCGTGGCGTGGGGAGGCGGGCAGGAACCAGGCAGACCGCAGCGGGGCGCTGCTGGGGGCTGTGCCTGCCGCCGGCGCTGCTCCATCGCGCCGCTAGGTGGCGCCGCGGGTCAGGGCAGCTGAGGCCTGCGAGCCGGCAGGGCGCGGGCTGCCCTGAGGCTGTTTGCGCGGGGAAAGCTTCTGCTGTGCTCGTCTTCCTGCCAGCGGCGGCCTGCGGAAGTTAGTGAGTGTACAGAGTGGGCGTCGTGTGTTTGAAAAGATGTATGTGTTCTCTGTATTAGCGAGTATCTGTAAGAGAGCTCACACTCGCCCTCCCGGGGAGAGTCTGAACTGCTTCCCCGCAGTAGTACAAGCTTAGGCTGGAAAATGGTGAGGTTGTACAGGAAGCAGAGCTTATGTGAATGATGGGGAGAGGCTCTGAGCAGAGCCTGCTGTGACAGACAAGAGCTGATGGTTTTAAACTGAATCAGGAGATTTACACGAGATAGAAGGAAGGCATTTTTTACACTGAGGGTGGTGAATCACTGGCCCAGGTTTCCCAGAGAGATGCTAGAAACCTCATCCCTGGAAACATTTGTACCACAGAAGATTTTGTATTAATATGAGGAAAAACTTATTCACCATGAGGGTGCCAGATCCAGAGAGGTGATTCTGCCACTGCACTCTGCTCTGCTGAGACCTCATCTGNATGACCTCCAGAGGTCCCTTCCAACCCAAACCATTCTAGGATTCTAGGATTCTGTGATTGCAACTGGCCTGAAGCATTCCTCTGCCACTAAAAGATGTGAGTCCTGCCTGAGGTAAGTGGATGAAGCACTGGGAGGGAGCTGTGAAATTGCTGCCATTGTTGTAATTCTGTTCTGGCTTGAGGGCTTCATATTCAAGGCTATCTCCACACTGTCATGCCTGTAGCTTTCCTGTTCCCCAGCAGTTCAGTTCTCACATTGAGATGCATGTGGTAGTGCTGCTGCTTGGTGAAGCACTGCTGTAACAAGCTAGGCACCCTGCTGTCTTCATCTGGCTGAAAAAACCCAGCCTCTCAATTATGTGACACAGAGCTGGCTGTGGGAAATGTGGAATCATCAGTTTATTGGGTTGTATGCTAGTTTTCCAACACTGCTGATTTTTTTGACATTTTTTTTTATCCCCTGTGACTACAAGGATTGGGTGTAACACATAACTTAACAGCACGAACATCATTAAGTAAGATTACTCAAGACCTGACAGTCTTAAATTAATCTTTCTACCTATTAATTATAATGCAAAAGACAGCATGGATCTTCCTAGCAAATAGCTATGGTGCATGATTCTTCAGAACGAGTATTTTTTGTTAATTGCTGGAGCAAACATTGTCTTTAGTCATCTGAGTAAGTTTTAGCAGCTGCTGCCAGTGGAGGACAACTGATACCATCTTAATGCTCTTTTGCCAGTTGCATTTCTCTTGTGAGGGCTGGAATTCTGTGGCTTCTGATAGAGGGCTTTGGAAGTCCTTTGCAAAGTGAGGTGACAGTATCTGCAGAGATCTGTGGGACCATAATATGTCAAAACTGGTGACATTCTGCAGTGTTGCAGCATGGCACCAGGCAGGGGCTGAGTCCTGGAGAGGTGGTTGTGTTTTATGGTGTTAGCAAAGGCTGGAGTAGTTCTCTGGTCTGGTTCCCAGCATGGGCATGAGTAGATCATCTAGAGCAATGGAGGGGGCAGCATGGTGTGCTGTGACAGCATCACTCAGCAGCAGCAGCAAGAGCTTGTTGCTGTCAAAGACTCTGTCTCATGAGACCACAGCTATTGTTCCAAAATCCCATTCAGGAAGTAAGAATACACATTTTTAAGGCACTGAACTGGTCTGGACAGCATCTTGGGTTTAAATTTCAAGGAAAACATATATGAATAATAACTGGGCAGAACCCTAAAACTGTTGTCCCTTTTCTTCATCTGATGTATGTGCATCATTTGAAGCCAGTGAGTAAGCTAGGTGGGTTTAGGCCTCCATGCACTATACAAAGATCTGCCTCCAAGTTATGTGAGCTGTTACAGATGTACATCACTTTACATGTATGTGAAATATATGCTGTGTATCCCTCAGTTTCTCTCTACCTTGGATTATTTGTGTGTCTGAAGTGGGTCATTTTTCTATCCTTGGAGTGCCTGTAGGCACTCAAGAGAAATGGATCCCAATTTCCTTCTATTCTTCTCCATACTGGCTTCATTCCCCTTTTTGTGACAGCAATTTAAGGACTGTCCTTGTGTCATATGTGAGGCACAGATGATGGTGATACCTATACATAGTTTTCCTTGTTCTGACAGAGCTTTGTTTCTGGGAGACTGGGCATGAAGATGGTCAGTGATGAAAAACAGATGGCCAAGCTCAAATAGCTTGTGAGGAGAAACCATTTGTTGGGAAGATCTCTTCCTCCTTGTTATGTGTTTGTAAACATTTTGAGGTGTCTGATAACTGGTAAAGAAACATCTAGAGTTTTAGTATTATTTGGAGGGAAATAATGTCAGATTTTGTTGCCAATCAAGTTGAACTTATGCAAGGAATTGTAGGTTATTACACAGTAGGGATTGTTAGTTTCTTCAAGTAAGAAATAATCAATGGCTCATTTTCATTTCCATTCCATGGTACATAACACAAGGTGACTGTGTCTCTATCACATTCCTTTTTTATTTGTTACCTCACACAGTGATGCCTTCAGCCCAATCATGTTTCCTGCTGCAACTGCAAGATAAAGAATACTTATATTTCATTCTTTAGTCTTTTGGTATTTGCGATAGATTTGATATTCAACTCTGGTTTTAGTATCTCAACATTTTAAAATTAAGGAAACTTTAGAGATGAAATGGCTTTGTGCATATCCAGTGTCACAGTCATCCAGATCAAAGGAAACTACTTTTTCTTCATACTGCTTTTGGAGCCTCTCTTTTCATGTGGGCAAAGATCCTGGCCTCTTCTGTGCATTCAGAGCTGCTGCTCAAAAGCTCTGTTTGGTAGTTGTCTTTTGTGATGTGTGAAAGCACTGGAAAAAAAAATCTTTGCTTCTCCCTCTGCCCTTCTCTGCTACCCTGGCAGTTCTATGTCAGCTCCAAAACTAGGCTTGCCAGTGGTTTGAAATTGTGTCAAGGGCTATTGTGAAGGGTTTGGCAATCTGAAATGCAGCTAATTGAGGGAGAGGTTGGGAAAGCACTTCCTAACCTCCACTCGGTGGAGCAGAGTCTAACTGGAGACCTGTGACTAGTGGTGTGCCCCAGGGGTCAGTGCTGGGGCCAGGACTGTGCAATATATTCATCAGTGATCTGGATGAAGGGGGAGAGTGTTCCCTCAGCAAGTTTGCAGATGATCCCAAGCTTGGAGCAGTGGCTGGCACACCAGGAGCTGTGCTGCCATCCAGAGTGACCTGGACAGGCTAGAGACATGGGCAGGGAGAGACTGAATGACATTTAACAAGGGGAAGTGTAAAGTACTGCATCTGGGAAAGAACAAGCCCATGGATCAGTCCAGACTGGGAACTGATGTGTTGGAGAAGAGCCCTGGGGAAAAAGCTCTCGGAGTGCTGGTGGCTAGGAGGATGCCCATGAGGCAGCAATGTGCCCTTGTGGCCAAGAGGCCAATGGCATCCTAGGATGCATGAAGAGGAGCGTGGCCAGCAGANTGACTGGCTGCCAGCTGCATTGAACTCCATTGAGCACAACTCTTTGGACTCAGCCATCTCGCCAGTTTTTAACCCAATGAAGTGTATGCCCAGCCAAGCCAAGAGCACTAAATTTCTCTAGGAGAATGCTGTGGGCAACTGTGTCAAATGCTTTGCTAAAAGCTGGTGAAGAAGTCTGCCAGTTACTGGACCCAGAGCAGAGTAATCCATAATTTTACAGGCATTTCAGGTTTTTAAAAACACCCATGTGGTGTCAAGGGCAGCAGCCCTAGGGTATTAACACAAATATTTAATCAGTATTGCATTAGAGTTGTATGAATTATGGGCAAAGGATCTCAGTGGGATTGCAAATACACTTTGGGAGCAGAGATCATAAAAGAAAATGAGGTGTTCCAAGAGGTGCACTGTTCAGGAAAGATTAATAAAGCTAAAGATACTGATAATTCTGTGTTCATGGTATGACAGGTGGGAAGGATGGAAAGCTTAAAAAGCTTCAAAATATCTATGGGTTAATGTTGGGAGTCTTGTTTGCAGATACCGAGGCTTAGATTTTGAAATGGGTGGGTTTCTATAGTTAAATTTGATCCGGAAAGTCTGGGTAGGGAAAGCAGTAGCTAGAATTAGTAGGATCCAGGTAGTCTTGTGTCCAGTAACTGGCAGATTTCTTCATCAGTCATTGGTCTAGTAGCAGTCATCAGTCCTGCAGACTCATCCCTGATCAGCAGCAAGGATATTACCAAAGATTTGATTATCAAAAGCCAATCAAACTGCTTGGATTGTCTGGATGTCGGTAGAGTTCCTTTAAATCCAAAGGCAGTTAAAGAAAGCCAAGATGCTTTAGTTCAGGAAGGCAAACTTTGAAAGTAGTAATGAGTGGAGCAAGGGACGACTAATGAGCTCAAGGACATGGCTTTAGAGGAGTCTTGGAGCTGCTGACATCAAAAGTGCAGAGCCTGTGTAGGGAAGTGCTGAGGAGACAACTGGAACATGAAACATCCCATCTGGCAGAGCAGATTGGATAGTCCTTGGAGAGAATGTATTCGTGGAGATGGATGAGATAGGGGTGAATACAGAAGCTAGAGAAGAGATAACAGGAAGCTTTGCTGACAGGGAGGATTGCAGGGCTGGGGACCTGTTTTTAAACGTAAGCTTGAGGGCAAACATTCATATTGAATAGTTCAATTAATGATCTTGCATAAAAACTAGCAGTGTTTTTAAGGCTGGGTGGGCAGTCAGGCAATACTGGGGTAACAGCCCTTTCCTTTGGGCTCTTCCACTGGGAGGTTATGTGTTGTGGTTGCAGTCCTCCTTAGCCAGAGCATGTCTGTGGCCAGCCTCTGGGGTGCCAATGAAATTTGATAGTGATGTGAAGTACTGAGGCCTCAGCAATATAAAAAGGGTGGTGATATGCTTCAGTGAGGACTGGGCTAATGAAAATGGGATGGAGTGCAGCAATGCAAAGAGCTAGGTGAAGAAATCAGTGACTAATAACAAAAACACAGCACTTGGGAACAGCAAAGGAAGTATGTCCCTGCTCCCTCTGGAGGGTTTGGATTAGATGACCTTTAAAGGTCCCTTCCCAACTCAAACCCTTCTATGATGCTATGGGGGATGATCAGAGGTTCACAGAGACTCATAGGTGCAAAGTAACCAGGAAAAAAGTATCTATGATCCTGGTGTCTTAACATACCTCAAATGAGGTCCTGGCAGAAGGGAAGGAGTTGCTAACTCCACAGTTCAAGGTGTTAGGTAATGTGCAATGCTGTGTGCAGTTCCAGTCCCTCATTTTCACTCCAGATAATCTCTCCAAAGTGGGGTGGCATGGAGGGAAGAGACACTTGGGTGATCAGGAGAATTTCAATCCTCTAAGAAGAGGAAAGTTGAGAAATGACAAATATTGCCTATGAATACATCAAGGGGATAAACTCTGGCAGGAAGAATTGCTCTTTAATGTAAAGGACAAAACCAGACTGTAGAAGAATGGATATAAGCTCCAAAAAGTAGATTGTGGCCAAAAGATGATTTCTAACCATGGAAGTGGTATCTTCCCAAAGAGTGATGAGGATGAAGACAGCAAGTAGGTGTAAGATGGTGCTTGAGGAATCCCGTGACAGGGCAGAGGCCCTTTTCAGTTCTCTGATCCAACAGCCTGTTCCCAGCATGTGCTTGCAGGGTTTGCAGTTTCTGAGGAAGCATCCAAAGTGGTGTGGCAATGTCATATCCCGCTGAAGTCCCAAGGCAGGTGGGAGAGCTGAAGTGTGATTATCAGACTTGGAATCTGTACTCAGCACTGATAGTAATGCTTGCCTCTGTGAAAAACCAAATTAAATTCCTGAAGACACTCAGTGATCTGGATTGTATGTTTATGCATCTTCCAAAAGACTAGTAATAGTTGCTTTGGGGACTTCAGGGAGCTCTCATCCCTTACACTGTTGTCACTGTCAAAAGAAGAAAAATCCACTGGGTGGGCCTGGACTTTCAGAGGCTCAAGAAGAAAAATTCAGTAGATGCCACTAGTTTAAATTAGGTCATGTCTGGGCAGAAATTCTATTTCTTGTGGCAAAGCCTATTATTAAGGACACTGTGAAAGACTTCTATTATACTTCAAAATAGTTTCTTTGGTCTCTGCATAAATGCAGCTCTGAGTGTCTTGGAAGTTCTGCCTAATGAAACAGTGGTTGGCAAATCACAGAATATCTCGAGTTGGAAGGGGCTTACAAGGATCATCAAGTCCAACTCCTAGTTAGGCACAGGACAACCCCAAAATCACACTATGTGACTAAAAGCATTGTTCAAGTGCTTCTTAAACTCCATGAGAGTTGGTGCCATGGCTGCCTCCCTGGGGAGCCTGTTCCAGTGCTCCAGCACTCCCTGGGTAAACAATCTCTTCCTAACATCCAACCTGAACTTCCCTTGGCACAGCTTCATGCCATTCCCCTGGGTCCTGTCACTGGTCACCAGAGAGAAGAGGTCAGCAGCCACCCCTCCCCATCTTGTGAGGAGGTTATAAACTGCAATGAGGTCTCCCCTCAGTCTCCTCTTCTCCAGGCTGAACAGACCAAGTGATTTCAGCCTTTCCTCATATGACTTCCCCTCCAAGCCCTTAACCATCTTTGTTGCCTTCCTCTGGACACTCTCCAGCAACTTCATGTCCTTCTTGTATTGTGGGGCCCAGAACTGCACACCATACTCCAGGGGAGGCTGCACCAGCGCTGAGTAAAGAGGAACTATCACCTCTCTCACTCAGCTAGTGATGGAGTGCTTGATGCACCCCAGGACCTGGTTGGCTTTCTTGGTTGCCAGGGCACACTGCTGACTCCATCTTACTTCCTATCAAAACTCCCAGATCCCTCTCAGCAGTGCTGCTTTCCAGTCTCTCAAATTCCCATGTGCCTGGTTCTTAATTAAAGGACTGGAGAAGCTCCCCTATGAGGATAGGCTGAGACAGTTGGGATTGTTCAGCCTGGAAAAGAGGAGGCTTTGAGGGGATCTTATAGCAGCTTTCCAGTACCTAAAGGGAGATTATAAGACAGAAGGGGAGAGACTTTTTAAGTGGTCAGACTGTGATAGGACAAGGGGGAATGGATATAAACTGAAGGAGGGGAAATTTAGATTAGAGATTAAGAGGAAGTTCTTTCCCCAGAGAGTGGTTAGGCACTGGCCCAGGTTGCCCAGAGAGGTTGTGGCTGCCCCATCCCTGGCAGTGTTCAAGGCCAGGCTGGATGCAGCCCTGGGTGACCTGGGCTAGTGACTGGCATCCCTGCTCAGTGTGGGGAGGTTGGAACTAGATGATCTTTAGGGTCCCTTCCAACCTGCCCATTCTGTGATTAATAACAGTATGATAATACTCCTTAACCTCCTGTAACTTAAAACACTGAGAATGGCTTTAAAAGAGATTTTGCACCAAACTTGAATCATACTCTCTGGACTGTTCAAGGTTGGAGCTTTTAGCAGAGGTTGAACCTTTTGAAATGAGTTCTTGGGCTCTGGACTTGCTGGGCTGCCCATAAGCTACAGACAGGGTTCTCTCACTCCTGCACCCAGTGTGCCTGCTTGTACAGGAGCTCTCTTCCCTGGACCAATGCAGTGGCATGTCATTTGGGAGGCTACTGAGATGATGGGATCCTGGGGCTCACACACAAATAAGACAAGACATAGATAAGGAAAGACAAAGAAATGTAAGAGACAAGAAGGATGTAAAAATGCCATCATGAACTCGAACATCTTGAGAAAACCTCTAACCTAATGAGAATGGATTTTGCTTGAGAGGTTGCACTGGTACAATTAATTATTCATGGCAGTGACATTGTTAGGATTTAATTTTATTTAAAGGCCTCTAAGTGACTTGGAAAATTGGGTTAAGCTAAAGAGGAGTTTCAGGAGAAACACAGGGAAAGCTTTTCCTTTTATTGGCATTGTCTAATATTTTCTAGATAGCTATGGAAGTACAAGCACAAATTACACTCAAGCTCTAGCATTTCTGCATTAAACATGGGCATAGCTTTGAGCCACGTAAATCTGAGCTCTGAGCCAAATGGGCATCTAGATGGCTTTTTGTGGGGCGAGTTAGATACCATTTAAGTGACCTACTGTCACTGGTAGGCCATGTTTCAGTACTGTTCATTGACACCAGGCTGGGAGCAGTGGCTCCTCATCCATGTTTCCAACTTTAGACTCAGAGTGAGGGGCAATGTGGCCTTTCTGCTTGTCCTGTAGTAGCTAAGTGTGGGCACAAACAGACAATCAAGGGCTGTTCTAAAGCCAGAAAGGTTTTTGGCTGAAGTATACACAAAACAAAGTTTAGTAGAAAGCAAAGGCAGAAATGGTGCTAAAAACCAGTAGCAGCCAGCCCTCACCTTCATATACAGCAGCTAAAGCTCTTTACATGTGACAACACCAGCAACTGTATTGCCCATACTGACAGACAAAACCACTATCCTGAATGACTTCCCCCTTCCCTGGAGAGGACAACCTGTATACCAGCCTGTGTGAGGAATGCTGTGTGCCTGCACACAGCTCTGTAGCATAGCCTGAGACCATATGCCCTGCAAGGCACAGCTCATAGACTCATAGAATCATTTAGGCTGGAAAAGACCTTTAAGATCATCACGTCCAACCAGTGACAACTGTTAATCAAGCACTGCCAAGTCCACCACTAAACCATGTCCCTCAGCACCACATCTATGTGTCCTTTCAATCTCTCCAGGGATGGTGACTCCATCACTGCCCTGGGCAGTCTGGGCTAGGGCTTCATAACCCTTTGGCTAAAGAAATTTTTCCTAATGTCCAACTAAACCTCCTCTGGGTCAGCTTGAGGCCTTTTCCTCCTATCACTTGTTACTTAGGAGAAGAGAACAACCCCCACCTCACTACATCCTCCTTCCAGGTAGTTGTGGAGAGTGAAAAGGTCTTCCCAGAGCTTTTATTTCTTGAGGCTAAACAATCCCAGTTCCTTCAGCTGCTCCTCTTAGGAATTGTGCTCCAGATCCCTCACTAGCTTAGTTGCCCTTCTTTGGACAAACTCCAGCACCTCAGTGCCCTTCTTGTAGTGAAGGGCCCCAAACTGAACACAGTATTTGAGGTGCAGCCTCACGATTGCCATGTACAGGGGGACAATTATCATAGTATCACAGTATCATAGTATCCCAGTATGTCAGGGGTTGGAAGGGCCCTAGAAAGCTCATCTAGTGCAATCCCCCTGCCAGAGCAGGAGCACCTAGACCAGCTCACACAGCAATGTGTCCAGGCAGCTCTGCAATGGCTCCAGACAAGGAGACTCCACAGGCTCCTGGGCAGCCTGGGCCAGTGCTCTGGCACCTGAACTGCAAACAAGTTCCTCCTCAGGTTAATACTAAACCTCCTGTGATCCAGCTTGCTCCCATTCCCTCTTGTCCTACCATTGGATGCCATGGAGCAGAGCCTGGCTCTCTCCTCCTCACACTCACCCTTCACATATTTATAAGCATTAATGAGGTCATTGGAAGGGACCTTAAAGATCATCTAGTTCTGAGTTGGAACTAGTTGGGTAGGGACATCTGCTAGACAAGGTTGCTCAAGGCCTCATCCAATTCATGGGAACAAGGCAGTGATTAACCCTTCTCTACCCCCCTGCTAAGTCTAGACCTTTTTCACAGATAGGTCCCTGGAGGTGTTTAAGAGACAGGGAGGTGTTGCATTGGGAGGCATCATTTAGTAAGTTGCTAGGGCTAGGACAAAGGCTGCACTGATGATCTCCAAGGTCTCTTCCAACTGGAACTGTTCTATGATTCTATTCTATGATTAGGTAGCCTCAGAACTGCTAATGCTTGTATGGTGTTGAGAACATTTTTTTTTTTTACTCTTTTACACATGGATGCTTAGCCTGGGAAATATCCAGGCCTCTGAGTGTTTAAAAAGTCTGGATTTCTTTTTCTTTTTGTAATGTTTATTTGTTCCTTCCTTTGTAATTCTCTCTGTTAACTCATGGACATCATTCAGGGACAGATCTAAATGGAAGCAGACAGTCTCCAGTTCTGCTCTGTCCCTTGAACAGTGGAGATTTGTTTCAAAGCACTGTTGGGAGCACACCTGGTATGACTGGAATGCTCAGGCCTTTATTTTTCATTTCACATCACGTGAGAAGTAACCCAGCTACAGCTCAAGATGTCCACGTGGCCATGGTGATAGGGTCTCTGCCTCACTTGGCTGAGGCTTGTGTAAATCATCTAGAGCAGCTTTACTGGGGAAGCTCACAAGCCATGAACTGGCCCCTGGGAGGAACGTGGGGGATGTAGCTCGTATGGACCAAGGCTTGGGGCCTTGGAAAATCACATTGGGCAATGGCCCTTAAAAATGAAGCAGTATGTCTCCAAGTACTGGTCTGGATGCAGTTTCAGGCTCAGCCTGAAACCCAGAAACAATTACTGTCTTGCTTTGATGTCTGGGAGAGTTTGTTTCATAACATTTATATCTAGCTGACACTGGGAGGGAAAAAATCTATTGACATTTGCTAATTAAAAAGAAGTTACAATAAGACAGTTGCCACTTCTCTGACAGTCCCCAAGTGTTGTCTTATGTGACAATCCACACCAACACCAAGCTCCCAAGCTCTGACTCATCTGAAAACTAAGCTGGACCAGAGCAAGGTTTTGGCTGGCATGAGTGTGTGACCTGGGCCAGTCCTGAATCAGAAGAAAAAGTGGCAGCTGCTGCTGGTTTGCAGGGCAGTGGCTTGCCAGCAGCATCTCCCAGACAATGTCTTGGGTATCTTGTTGGAGCTGCAGCCCAGCCAGGCTGGGAAGTTGTGGCCCTGCAGCCCTTGCTGGCTCTCCTGCATCTCACCATTGGTGTCACTGTACCTATGAAGCTGGGTGTGCATTTGCTTCCTGGGAGGGCTAGAGGCAATCTTTCTGAAGTGTGGTGTGCCTCTAATTGCCACTGCAATGCAGAGATAGGGAGAGCACTCAACACCTCACAGAGACTTTATAGAATAACAAGACCTCCTAAAGAAGTTGCTCCCCACGAGGGTGGTGGAACACTGGCCCAGGTTGCCCAGGGAGGTGGTTGCGTTCCCATCCCTGGAGGCATTGTAGGTGAGGCTTGCCAGGGCTCTGGGCAAGCTGCTCTAGTTGGGGATGTCCCTGGCCACTGCAGGGGGGTTGGACTAGATGAGCTCCAGAGGTCCCTTCCAACCCAAACCAGTCTAGGATTCTAGGATTCTAGGAAACCATGTACAGGCAAACACATTATTATACTGGCAGTGAACTGATTTCCAGTGAAGAGCTTGAGATGTCTCAGCTCTAGGACTTCAGGTGGTGTTCCCTTAGAATCACAGAATGATTTGGGTTGGAAGGGACCGTTAAAAGTCATCTAGTCCAACCCCCCTGCAGCAAGCAGGGACATCCTCAACTAAATCAGGTTGCTCAGAGCCCTGTCCAACCTGACCTGGAATGTTTCTAGGGATGGGGCTTCTACCACCTCCTTGGGCAACCTGGGCCAGTGTTTCACCACCCTCAGTGTAAAAAATTTCTTCCTTAAATCTAATCTGAATCTCCCCTCTTTTAGTTTAAAACCATCCTGTCACAACAGGTCCTGCTAAAATATTGTCCCCATCTTTCTTACAGGTCCCTTTAAGTACTGAACTGCCACAATAAGATCTCCCTGGAGCCTTCTCTTCTCCAGTCTGAACCACCCCAACTCTCTCAGCCTGTCCTCATAGCAGAGGTGTTCCAGTCCTTGGATCATTTTTGTATCCCTCCTCTGGAGCCACTCCAACAGTTTCATGTGTGCCTTGTGCTGCAGACTCCAGAGCTGGACACAGCACTGCAGATGGAGTCTCACCAGAGCAGAGCAGAGGGACAGAATAACCTTGGACACTGTTATCCTATGCTGTGTATCATGTAAGGGTGGACATCTCTGCTCCTTCTGCTAGTGTACTTCAGACTGCTTGTTTTCCTCTAGTTGCAGCCAGGGAGGGCTGGAAATCTCTTCCCCCAGTGTCTCATCTTAATCAATCTGAATAGGGGATTGTTTCAGGCTATGAAGCCTCTCCTTCCATTCCCTGGGGCCCTGCTCTAACTGCTCATCAAGAGGAAAACTTTGGCACATTAAACACTGGGATGTGCAAGCTCCCCAAACTTCCAATAGAGGAAACGTGGCTGTAGCCCAAGTGCTTATTTAGACTTCTAGAAGAAAGAACCACAGGAGGAAGGAATCTATCCAAATAATAAGACCTTTTCTCCTGATGACTTCTTGATGACATTATTTTGGTGGCTAGACACTTGACTTTACAGTATGTAAATATTCACTTGTTTTCCCATATGAGGACAAAATTCAAGTCAAATAAATTCAAGTCAATTTGGTACTCTCATTCCTCTCCTTTTCAAAAGCTCCCTATTATTTTTTGCAGCTCAGTAATATGTGTTTGACTAACCATTCATTTTTCCCATGAGTGACCTTGGATAAACACAGTCATTTTAAAAATAGAAGTGAAAAGTAACTTCTCAGTGCAGTGATCCTAGCACAGAGCTGTTCTATCATTCATTGCCTACCTCAGCAAATGTAAACCTTAATCCTGTACATGAAAGTTGACTTAAGTTGATCCTTTGGTACTGGCTCACACAGGCCTGAATTACTCTTCCTGGGACTGTAGTGGCACTATTCAAACTGCTGAAGTGCAGTGATGCTTTTCTAATCACCCATTATTAAATCTCAGTCATCCAGATCTTTACTGAGCAACTCTTCTCATGATGTCCTTTAGCTCCAGCTCAAATTTTATTCAAGTGAATTCTAAAACCTCTCTTCACTTTATTAGAGCAGTGTGTTAGCAACTGGACAACAGCCCTGTTAAGTCAGGGAAGTACAAGGATGTGGTGCTTTGCAGACACAGATCCAAACTCTACCACCAGCTATGCAAAGGTTTGTGTTTCTAGGCTCAGTCAGCCCCTTAGTCTCCTTCAGAGAAACCTGCATGATTTGACCCTTCTCACTTCTCTTTGGTGTAGCTTTAACTGCATTTATCCCTTAGGATGGATTTGATATGTCTTCATCTATGAGTATTTGAGAAGTCAACCCTTTCTTCTGGGAAGGCAGGAGGCTTTGGAGTCTTTCCTCTCTGTTCTTCATAAGGAAAAACAGTAGTTCTTTCCCCAGGGTGATAAGGAGGAACATCATGTAGTCCTAGAGGAGGAACTGGTGCTTGCTTTGATTCCTTTAAGTGTACCAGCAAACCAGGGAAAAGCACTTAGAAGGATGACACCATGTGTTTTCTCTCAGAGGAAACATATTAGTCAGAAAAACTAATGGCATCTACTAAGCTCTGTTATCTCAGGATGAGATGACTTGAAACAGCATCAGCTGGGAGAAAGCTGGTTCCAAGCCACAGCTGATAGGAATTAGCCCAGTCTGGCAGGAGCCTATAGGAAGACTGGGGGCCTTGTGCAGCTGGTACGAGAGGGTTTAATGTTAAGTTTATGAGGGCCTGTTGGGTCAGTTTGACCTGGCTTAGTGTTGTGAGTGGCTAGGAAGATTCTTGTCTTTGAGGGCTGGGTGGCTAAATACGAATTTCGAGACTATGGGAGCAAACTGAACCACCAGTAAAATGCTGTGTGGGAGCTGTGTGGATGGGTGTCACCTTTCCTTTGATATGAGCAGACTGTTTGACTACAAGGCAAGTCATCTAGAGCTAAAGGGTAAGTGAAAAACTGATTTACCTTCATTGAGACTGATAGGACTGAGGGCAGTAAAGTTGCAGTGAAGAGGAAGAGGGTAAGAATAATGTGTAGCTAAAGAATTTTGAAGCTGGGAATACAAACCTGGAAGAGAAGGAATGTCAGCAATCCCACGCCTAAAGTCACTTGCTAAGGCTTCTTGAAGGCACCTGGATGTCTAGGTCCCATCCCATCTCAATGCCTTGAGTAGCTAGAAAATACTTCAGGCTTTCAGACTTTGTGCTGAGCCAACACAGAAAGGAAGAGCTAATGAAGCTGTGCTGGAGGCAATTCAGTTTGGCCCAGGAGAGCTGGCTGCTAAAAAATGCCTTTAGCAAGCTCTTCTCCTGACAGTTGTGTTGTCTGTGGTGGGCTGGTTGCATGGTTCTCTCCCTCCTTCTCCTTGGATTTTGCAGGCTTGCACCTTCCCCCAGAGCTAGCTGCTGTTAGTTTGACATCACACCCTGGCAGTGATAAGCATGTGTCTGGAGGTTGTTTAAATACATCAGTGAAACAGTGCCTACTGGGGACAGGAATAATAAACTTCAGAAAGCTCTAGGCTCCTGGCTGGTGCCAGGAGAATGAGTGATGAAGACTTTGCTGCAAATCCCAGCACTAACAGGACCCCGTATTTTGGTCCAGTGAGCTTCTGTATGTGTGTGCTGGGTACAGTGGCATAATTTTACAGATAGGAAATAATGATCCTGTTTCTCTCATCCCATGTCCCATGATACAAGGCGTAGAAATCTTGGCTATTTCAAGGAGAGGGAGTGGAAAATAACAACCAACAGTGGTTAGATCTAATGAAAGCACATGTTCCATTCTTTTTCCTCCAGCCCTTAATGATTTTTTTCTGCTTACTTGGCTCAGTTAACACATGGGAAGGGCTGTGCAGTTTGATTCTCAAGAAGTTTGACTTTCTTTGTGCTCGTCAGTGTTTTAATACTTCACTATACAGATACCTATGTTGCTTCCTGATGTTGTTGTTCTAGATCAGCACTGAGTTGACTAGATTGCTGTGTGGTTTTTGACAGTTAAATGTTTAGTCCTTAGAAATAATCCTGCTTCTTAGAGCCAGTTATTTTCCTAGTTGGATCTCAAAGCTTGACTTCAGAGCTCCATAGACAGTGGAAGTGGAGACATTGCTATTGTTGTTGTGCTGTAATTAAAGTACACTAGAACTGTACCTGAAGTGCAAGGTGCCTACTCAGGTAGTAGCAGAGTGTAAGTCAGAGCTCAGCAAAGATTAAATGGTGAAGCCTCTTCTCAGCTGAATGTTGTACTGGAGTACCTTCATACCCAACTGTTGCTGTGGCAGTGGCTGCAGTCAGATATATATATATATAGATATATATATAAAACAGTCAGATTACAGAGTCATTAAGGTTGGAAGAGATCTCTAAGATCATCAAGTCCAACCATCTACCTATCACTACCATGCCACTAAACCATGGCCCTAAGTAGAACATCTATACATTTCTTAACCACCTCCAGGGACAGTGACTCCACACTACCCTGGGCAGCCTATTCCAAGGCTTAACAACTCTTTCAGTGAAGAAATTTTTCCTGACATACAAGCTAAACCTCCCCTGGTGCAACTTGAGGCCATTTCCTCTTGTTCTCAAGATGTTCTTGAATATCCCATTAGGCATCTAGTACTCTCCCAAGTTTTGAATTTACATCATCTGGATACTTTCAGTATTATTACCATGGTGCTTTAAAGTCCTCAGAAAGCCTTGCAAAATTGTAAGTTTTCAAATTCATTGTGTGCTTTGCTTCTGAAGTGAAAAAAACTGTGTAAAGAGGAGTTTGGTATTGTGAGGAAAAAATGCCTTCTGTTAATTTTTCTCCAGTAATTTGGTATGTCCAAAAATATTCTGTATTCTACTCTGACTTTGTGTGAGTGCTCACACTCTGAGTGAGAAGACTTGGCTGTCCATGGCTTCATGAGCCTTTGTATCAGAAATAGTGTGGCCAGCAGGACTAGGGAGTGATTGTGTGTCTGTACTTGGCACTGGTGAGGCTGCACCTTGAGTACTGGAGGGCAAGAAAGATGACCCGGGTAACTCTAGGCCAGTCAGCCTCACCTCCGTCCCTGGAAAGGTGATGGAACAGCTTGTTCATGCCACCATCTCCAAGTACGTGGAGGAGAGGAGGCTTATCACGAGTAGTCAGCATGGATTCCGTAAGGGGAAGCCCTGCTTGACTAATCTGATAGCTTTTTCTGAT
>VWZO01003230.1:34598-57010 GCA_013396975.1 Bucco capensis
TAGGGAGCTGCTGGAGAGAGTCCAGCCCAGGGCCAGCAAGATCCTGAAAGGAGTGGAGCATGTGCCCTAGGAGGACAGGCTGAGAGAGCTGGGTCTCTTCAGCCTGGACAAGAGGAGACTGAGAGGAGACCTCAGCAATGCTTAGAAATATGGGAAGGGTGAGTGTGAGGAGGAGAGAGCCAGGCTCTGCTCCATGGCATCCAATGGTAGGACAAGAGGCAATGGGAGCAAGTTGGAGCACAGGAGGTTTAGTATTAACCTGAGGAGGAACTTGTTCGCAGTTCAGGTGCCAGAGCACTGGCCCAGGCTGCCCAGGAGCCTGTGGAGTCTCCTTGTCTGGAGCCATTGCAGAGCTGCCTGGACACATTGCTGTGTGAGCTGGTCTAGGTGCTCCTGCTCTGGCAGGGGGGTTGCACTAGATGAGCTTTCTAGGTCCCTGCCAACCCTTAACATTCTGTGATTCTGTGGATCCAGTTTTGGGCCCCTACCCACAAGAAGGGTGTTGAGGGGCTGCAAGCAGTGCAACAAAGCTGGTGAAGGGTCTAGAGCACAAGTCTTATGAGTAGCAGCTGAGGGAAGTGGGGTTGTTTTGCTGGAGAGAAGGAGTCTAAGGGCATCCTCTCTCTCTACAGCTTCCTCAAAGGAGGTTATATAGTGAGGTGGGGGTTTATCTCTTCTACAATGTAGCAAGCAATAGGACAAGAGGAAATGGCCTCAACTTGTGTCAGAGGAGGTTTAGGTTGGACATTAGGAAAAATTTCTTCAGTGAAAGAGTTGTCAGGCACTGGCCCAGGCTCCCCAGGGCAGTAGTGGACTCACCATGCCCAGAGGTATTTAAAATACATGTAAATAGGGTGCTTAGGGACATGGATTAGTGGTGGACTTGGCAGTGTTGGGTTAACAGTTGGATGTGATGATTTTAAAGGTCTCTTCCAACCAAAACAAATCTATGATTCTGTGAATATCTCAGCATAGCAATGCCATGAAGGTACAACGTGAGTGATCTTATCTGGGCACTGAAGAATGAGCTCCTAGCTTTGGTTTTGAAGCAATAGCATTAAACCAGATCTCTTTGAATGTGGCACTTCCCTAGCCAAAATCTGGAGGCTGCTTTGTTAAATTCCTGGTGAATTTGTGTGTGTGCCTGCACCATTGTCTGTTGTTTCCCAGCAGACCTGCTACCCAGAAGAATAGCTGACTAGATGGGTTTAAGATATGTAAAGAGACAAGGGTAAATAAATGTATATACACTTCAGCAGCTCTGAATTGCTCTGCTAAAATATGGGCAACCTCTTTTTGAAACACTACCAAATTGCTTATCTTCCTATAACTTTGTTAACATAACCAATTGCAATATGCTGGGAAAAGTTCTGTGTTATTCTCCTAGTTGATTACGTACTTCTGGCTAAATTCCTTTACACAGTTTATACCCTAAACAGCTAAATGTTTAGTCCTTAGAAATGCTTTCCTTTCAACACTGTTTCCTTCATACCAGGGTGTGGGTGGGATTCCCAGCCATGGGCTGATCTGCAGCTCTAGACTGAAACTAAATACAATGCCCTGGGACCAAGTCACATCATCTGCAGGAGTTGGGCAAGAGGAAATGTTTCTTGTGTTAGCTCAGCTTGTGGCCACACTGGGAGAATTTATTTTCACACCAAACAGTTGACTGGCTTCTCTGTTGAGAGGAAAGAAGAATCAAGGACTGATCTCTGGGAGAAAAATTTGCACCTTAGCAATACTCCTTTCCAGAGACATGCCATTATTTGTCAGTGGTTGTGTGTCTACAGTACTTGCCTCTTTGAAACAGTTTGCTGGTAGTGCAAACTGTGCTCAGCCTTAGAGTTCAGGAGGCTTGCTCGTTTTTGCCCTTTGTTTTTAAGGCATTGGATGAGTGGCACAGGGCTTGTGCTGCTCTTGCCTAGCTCTTATTCCCACAACTCTAATTTTGATGGTCGTGGTGACAGAGCTTGGGTAACTTATGAAGCCTGGAGCTGTTTGCAGACTGTTGCTCAGCATGTACTTTTGTTTCAGGTTGACTTCCAAGTTGAAAGAACAACATGTTTAAAACACTGGTTTGAAAACACCATGCAGCCTCTTGATATTTTTTTTTTTTAGTTGTTCTTTTAAATCTATTTCCCTTGTGCAGGTCAGTGGTATCTTGCCAGGAACAGCCTGTGTTTGGTTTGGGTTTTGACCTCCCATTGTGCAGGGAACTGAGAGTCCCCTTGAGGTGCTGGGGCTGAGCCTGGCACAAGTCTGAACAGAGACTGCCTCTGTGTGTGGTAACGACACTGTCACTCTGGGCTTGTAAATCACCACCTCTCAGGAGCAGAAGGTGAATGCTCTTCTTGTTGTTGTGGCAAATATTATGAGTGAAGTTTTCACAGCTCCCTCTTGAGTGATGAGAGAGGACATTAGAGATGCTTGGTTTACTTCTATGTATGTGGATTATGCATGCCTGCAGCTTTGCTAAGCATGTTCTTCAGCCTTTATTTCCTAAACAATAGTGCATCTATACCAGCTAGAAAGCAATAATCTGTTCATCTTTGTGCCCTTCATTTGGAGCAGCAATTCCTGACTACGTGTGTTCCAGGCAAAGCCTTTGGGGGTGGAAATATATCATCTTCAGATGGACAGGATACCTGCTAATAGTTCTGTGTGAATAAAAGCAATAGGCTGTTTAGAAAAGATTACAAAATAGTTTCATTAATATGCATAACTTCTTCCTGAAACTTCTGTATTGTTTTTCATTGGTTTTGATAAACACATCAATGTTGCATCTAGTCCATTGCATTCAAAGACAAAACTGCATAGTGAGTTAGAGATCTTTAGTTTTTCAGGTTGTCAGAATTACCCCTGCCTCATTGGAATGGAGATCACAGAGGAGTTGCTAACTTCCAGTAGCCACTTTTCCACTTTTTAGCAACAATTGTAGACTACCTTGCTGAATGATGGATAGCATAACTGCTTCTGAACTCTAGATGATTCCTTGGAGAAAATCTTGTATTGCCTTAAAAAGATGACTCTGACTTGAATGGCTCTTGAGGTCTGGAATGCTGAGCCACAGCTCAATGCTAAAGTCCTGGCATTCAACATAAGGACTTCTAAAAAAATGTGCATGGTCAAGGGTAACAAGATAACACACATATGGAAATTGGTAAATGGCTTCTGCCATTTTAATTCTTGCTGGCAGGGAGTGAAAATGTCTGAATGGCAGAGCATTGAAAACAAGTTGGATATAGGTTCTGCAGTCACATCCAACTCTGCCTCTTTTTCCCTTTTAGGGCTGTGTTATTTTTTGCTAGTTGATACATATTCAATTTCTTCTATTTCTCTTTAAAAATCTGCTCAAAAAGACCACAAACTTCTGCTGAAAGAGAAGGAAAGCTGTGTCAGTTGTTAATATTAATTAGATGCTGTTTGATATCCTTGACCTTATTGCCTAATGACATATATGTGAATATTGGAGGACAAGAGGAATCATAGAATCCTAGAACAGTTCCAGCTGGAAGAGACCTTGAAGATCATCAGTGCAGCCTTTGTCCTAGCCCTAGCAACCTGCTAAATGATGCCTCCCAATGCAANGGGCACACTGCTGGCTCCTGTTCAGCTGTCACTCAGCACCCCTAGGTCCCTGTGTGCCTGGCAGCTCTGCAGCCACTGCTCCCCAAGCCTAGAGCACTGCTGGGGGTTGCTATGGCCAAGGGGCAGCACCTGGCATTTGGCCTTAGTGAACTTGATGGCATTGGCCCTGGCCCAGTGATCCAGCCTAGCCAGATCCCTCTGGAAAGCCTCCCTGCCCTCAAGCAGATGGACACTGCCACCCAGCTTGGTGTCATCTGCACACTTGCTAAGGGTGCACTCCATGCCCTGGGCCAAATCATTGCTGAAGATGTTAAACAGGAGTGGCCCCAGCACTGAGCCTGTGGCACCCCACTCGTGACTGGCTGCCAGCTGCATTGAACTCCATTGAGCACAACTCTTTGGACTCGGCCATCTGTCTATCCATTTATGTATCTATCTATTGTGAAGGTTGAGGGGAATAAAATAAAGACCTCCCTGGAAATAAGTTTTAGCTTTATGTTCTGAAGAGAGGAAAAAATGATTGTGGAAGAACTTGTTCTTTAATCACTGTCTTAGCCTAGCTTGTCCACCAAGTCCTTTCCTTGCAGTGACATCACCTGAAGCAAGCTTTATGAGTAAATCAGGTAATGCCAGTAGTAGACAGAATACAGCAGAGCCCATTATGATACTGCCATATGGCTGCTGGTCTGCCCACACAGGTGGCTGAACACCTCCTGTAAGTTTATCTGTGCCCCAGCACAGTGGTCAGTGGATTGACTGGGAGGTGCTTCTCATTAGCACCTGTGAGTTTGCTTTCATTAGGGGTTCTAGTAAGTTTGTGTAGTAACCAGAGGCTTGTTTAGGATTTCAGACAACTGACTCTTCTTGGAGCCAAATTCTTCTGGGGTGACAAGAAGCATAAGTGCAGCTATAATTAGGGTGGCTGAAATTATAAAGGAAATAGCACTTCCTTGCAAATTGAGCTGGGGAAAGCATGACAAGTATCACTCTAGTAAATCTCTGCCACTAGACTTTTACAAGGAGTGCAGTTTGTTAGGGCTTTGCCATAGCAAGTAGTAAAGCCCTCATAGAAGTAGTATGAGAATTAGGCAATAACTGCAAGTAAGCAGGAATGTTTCTGCCTCGATTGCAGAGTAACTTTTGACTGTCTTGGTGAAAGTAAATGTCCAGCTGTGTTGATTGCACCAAGCAGTGAGTATTGGCAGAGCAGTTAGCAGTCCCTTGCTGTTAAAGCAGAACAGGCTGTTGAGATGCTTGGGGATTGGCACTTGTTCTTTGTCACTATGCCTGGCACATGCTGTGAGATGGCAAGTGTGGTGTTGCAGAACAGAGTAAGGATGATCTAATTTTGTCATGGACACTGTCTTCCAGCTCCTGGAGAGCAGGAACTTGGTCCCAGTGCATTCTGCCAAGCACATGCAGGCAGGATAACTTGTGGCTCTGCTTTCCTGGGTGCTGGGCTGAAGGCAAGTACCATGGTAGACCATGAGCTGTTCTAGGCAGCAGCTAGCTGATGCCATTCCTTGTGATGTGGATAGAGACTTGCCAAGATGAGCTTCCTGTCATAAGAAGAAATAGCTGTGTGTTTAACCAATGAGGAAGTCTCTTACTGCTATCTCCTCTTTTTGTTATGAGGTTCAAGCCATAATCAAGTAAAATTAATGAACTTCAGTAACAAAATTGGCTTCGAACAACCTGTAGAGAAGCACAGAATTGTTTAGTTTGGAAAAAACCTTTAAGGTCATCAAGTCCAACCTAGATAGATTGTCAGTTCAAGTGGCTCATGGCAAAATGGAATAAAATGAGTAACTGTAGGCTTTAATATCATCTCACACAGTTGTATTACCACCCAATAGCTTTTTTTTTTACCTCTTTGGAGCCCTGTTTCCCTTCAAATGCACATGCTCTGCAGTTCTGACTATCCTCTCCACATCATGTGGCAAGTCAATTGACACTTTGAGTGTCACATGGTGCCTGTGGCTCCTGTTTGTAGGAGCACAGCAATGGGAAAAGTTGTTGTGTGTCTTGGATGAAGAGTTCATGCACTCAGTGGCTACAGATGCTTGCTCAGTTTCTTCAGTCCTAGAGAACTCAAGACAGTTTTTTTTTTCTGAAATCATTAGGCAAATATGGCAATTATCTTCTGCCAGTGGCTGAGGTTTTTGAAGTCACTAAGCCCCTGATAAATTAAGGCTACTGATCTAATCCTGTCACCTGCTTCAAAGCATATCCACTCAACTGTGCTAACACTTGTCTTCACTGACTTTAAACAAGTATTAGGGGATGTTTTCTGGCTCAGATTTAGGAAATGACTTCAGCATCTTCCTAGCTGTTTTCATTTATGAAAATATCTTGCATAAATTGATGCTTGGAAAAGAAAGATCTTGAGGCAGCAACTGCTTCTGGAGAATCTAGAAGGGGCATCAGAGATGCACACTTTTGTCTGTGGTCATTTTGGAATGTGTTGTAGGATTTTGGTTAGCCCACAGAAGGTGCAGAACTTCTGATCTTGTCCTTGTATGAATATGGTCCCCTATTTTGTGCAGTTGAGCAAGAGAAAATGCAGGTAGGTTATAGGGACTAAATAATCCCAGGTATCTCGCTTTAACATCCTGAGGGCTAACAGTTCAAACAAGAGCTGAAAGGTCTGTGGGATCAGACTTAAGTGCTGAATGCCCACAAATGATGCTGAGTTTATTGCACCATGGGAGCAGAAGGAAAAAGAACAGCTCAGCAGCCCACTGGACTGGACTTGGGCGGGGGTGGAAAGACCCTAAAATCCTGTGTTAAAGGGTGGTAGAAGCCACATACTGAAGTCTGGAAAACTGAATTGCCATGCAGCCTGAGAGAAGCTGCATCTCACAAGTGGTGTTTTTAATGAAAACTTGTTTCCAAATGCCAAGTCCCATAATGTTCCAGATATTTCTAAAACTGTAATGAAGGGAGAATGCTTTTAATTAAGAAAGGAGTATTTATTTTGTGCAAGACATCATCAGAATATGTAATATGTTTTGTATTGGTGTGTATGTATTGTATTCCTCTTCAACTTCCAATGGGGAATTTTAGTGCTTTGAAGACCTGCATTAAACCTCATTACTGTCTCTGAGGCTATCTAGCTAAGAGTCAATATCCATAATCAGAGAGGACAAGTCTTTAACATGTTGATATGTGGAGATGCCTGCACTGATGCAGAATGCATGGCCTGGCACAAGCTATCTGAGAAGAGGTTTCAGGTTCACAGTTTGTGTCTCAATCCAATCCAGTCTCCTGTGTTACTTTGAAATATGACCTTGGGTGATGCCTGTCAGGAAGCTCCTAGTGGAAAGATCATAGAATAGAATCATAGAGCAGTTACAGCTGGAAGAGACCTTGGAGATCATCAGTGCAGCCTTTGTCCTAGCCCTAGCAACCTGCTAAATGATGCCTCCCAATGCAACATCTCCCTGTCTCTTAAACCCCTCCAGGGATGGGGACTCCAGCACCTCCCTGGGCAGCCTGTTCCAATGGCTCACAACCCTTGCAGCAAAGAAATTCCTCCTCATGTCTAGCCTGAACCTCCCCTGGTGCAATTTCCATCCATTTCCCCTTGTCCTATCACTCTCCACTAGGGAGAACANGCCCAGTGATCCAGCCTATCCAGATCCCTCTGGAAAGCCTCCCTGCCCTCAAGCAGATGGACACTGCCACCCAGCTTGGTGTCATCTGCAAACTTGCTCAGGGTGCACTCCATGCCCTGCTCCAAATCATTGCTGAAGATGTTAAACAGGAGTGGCCCCAGCACTGAGCCTGTGGCACCCCACTCGTGACTGGCTGCCAGCTGCATTGAACTCCATTGAGCACAACTCTTTGGACTCAGCCATCTCTCCAGTTTTTAACCCAATGAAGTGTATGCCCATCCCTCCCTAGAAGGGGCAAGAGCATGGGTAATGCATGCCTGTCTCTATTGGGGAGGCTTCTTGTAATATGGCAGAGAGCAGAAAGTAGAGGGTTAATAGGAAGCAATGGTGTCTTGCTGACAAATGCTTTCTAGTTCACTTAACTGCTTGAGTAAAATGTCTCAGGACTCTCCAGTTCATAAAGTTACTATTGCTTTTGCAGTTTATTATTTTTGCCATAATCTTTCATTTATAGGTAGAAGGGATTGAGTGTTATGCCAGCATTCCATGGATTTCTCCCTGTGGATATGAAAGAAGAGACTAGGCAGGAGAAGTAGTGATGGATGTGGACTTCTAGGTTAGTATTGTAATTGAGATTCTGAAGGCAAGAGGAAGGCATGAGGGTTGTGACTACCTCTTTCAGCTTTAGCACTTTCCCTAGTGACTAATTAAGGGCAAGATTTGGGGTGTACAATGCTTTGGGTCTCTTCAGACAGCATGTCCTGAAACTTTCTGACTTTTCCCTAGCTTTGAGAAATGATCTCTTACAATACAGTGAAGAAAGAAAAAAGAAAAACAACTAAAAAGAAAACAGCAGGAATGATTGCAGTGAAAGAGAAACAGTAAATGTAGTTTAGAGCTGGGGGGAACCTTTGTTTTGCAGATTATTTTCTGGCTTTCAGCCTGATCCAGGAAACCACTTCTATCAAGAGAATGAAAGATTAAAGGCAGAAATTTAATTGCTTAAGAAAAAAGATTTACTACCCATGAGGTTCATTGGCATCCAAAATAAGGCCTGTTCTGTAGCAGACACTGCATCTCAACCACACTGAAAACTGTTGCAGAGGGAAAGCAAGCCTTGCATGTCCAAGAGCAGGCTTCTAGTTCCACCACAAGAAAGTGATTTCTCAATGCCGCTGGAATGTGGTTTCTAGTACAGAATTTCTGCTTACAATATTCTCCTGTCATCTGGTGAATTTAAAGAATGAAATTAAAGGAGGAAAGACTTTGTTATTCTAGATCAAATAAATTAAGGCCCACTTAGATGAATAGCTTGTTGAGTTATCCGTAAGACACTTTATTTTTCTTCATGTCTCATTCATATAAAGTAGTATAAATGTTGCTTTTCTGGCTATTAGCATGTGATGCAACACACACTGTTTGTGTAGGACAGTGCCAAGAAGATAGCTCTTCTAGAGCAGAATGGGACAGCCAAGAGGCCTTAGAAATGCCAGTTTGGTATTTTCTGAGCTGTGCTCTTATTACTGTGATTATTACAAAAAAAGAAAAAAATAGTGTGGGTTTAGCCTTTGCAGGAAAGCCCCATACAGTAACTACATGTGTTAGGACTTTGTATGCTGAGTGAACATGTTCCCTTCCTGTGGGTTACCTGCCTAGTTGGGGTAAGGTCAGCAACAGAGGTAATGGAGTAAAAATCCCAAGCCTTTGCTGTAGTTTACTGTTTGTGTGTGGTAGCATCTAGAGCCTCTAGTAGAAATTGAACCCTCAAGAGCTTTTTGGAGGAGTAGAGCAGAGATGGAAGGCAGGATAGAGCAGCAGTGTGGCCATCTGTGCTTTCAGTAGTTGTGAGGTCAATTTAGCACTGAGAGAAGGTTCTTGATGCCTACTCCAAAGTCCTACACTCTCAGTCACACAGTGTCTGGCTTCCTCTCTGCACTGAGAGGGAAGTTAGTGGCTGGCCTCTGGAGAGGAGCTGGCTCCAAGGTGCCTTCATTGGGAAGGGCTGTGCTGGAGTGGAGCCTCTGAAAGATAAATGGAAAGGAGGAGAGTCTGTGCTCAGAGATCCCTGCTCCTGTGCTCATGGTTCAGTCCTAACAGAAATGGATCAAAAGCAGCACTGAGGTGAACTGCTGGACATCTTGAATCAGTGGAGAATGTTGCCCTAAGGAAGTTTCTGTATTTCAGAGTGTAGTCCACTTGACTTGTGCTTATCACAGTAAGATCACTGGAATCATGGAATCAAAAGTGTTCCTGTGTGACTTCTTGGCTCTTGAAAGCAGTTGGCATCCTCTAGCAAAATTTCATTGGGTTTGTAGGCACTGCAAGGTTAGTACTCTGAGCATGCAATAAGATCCCTTTCCTGGCCTCAAAAATAAGATAATTAACAGGAGGAAAACATTAGTGTAGAGCAGGTCTTGAAGCAGGATGAAGGTCTGCTGATGTTTACTCCTGTGATGTGTGGTCACTGTGACTGATGACAAAGTGGCAAGGATAGACAGCTGAGATCAATGAGAAGCAGAGGATACTGCTGCTCTGCAGTGGGGCTCTTTCACATTGCCTGTATCTGTCAAACAACAGATGAAATAAGAGCATAGAGTTTGCTCTGAAAAGACTCCTATCTCCCCTGTACTTGCTCAGCATATTTTTATTAAGAGGAAAAATACTTTCCAGTTAGTCAGCTAAAAGAGCCTTATTTGTTTATTCTATTTGACTGAACTATGGAGATCTAGGGGGAAAGTTCAATGCTGTGTTTGGGAAAAGGGATATGTGGTCTTCACTAACAGGAGGCTGATACTTGATCTCTTTTCCTGCTGTTGGTGTCAAAAATACGATTAAAAGTGACCCTCAAATATGTCATGGAATGGCCTGCTGAAAAGTTCCCTCATTTTCCCAGAAATAAAATATGTGGCTGACAGCTTCACTTGAGCCTCGATACACTGGGCAACTGGGCACTGGCTGAATTCCCCCTGCCCTGACATCTCTAACAGTCACCAAGGTTTCCTACCATCTGCTACTGAAAAGCAAGTTGTCCCCTCCTTGCTACTGCCAAGGGGTGCAAGCCTGGCTGAAAGCAGCCCTGAGAGATGGGAGGTGGTTGAGTTCCCATCCCTGGAGGCATTGCAGGTGAGGGTTGCCAGGGCTCTGGGCAAGCTGCTCTAGTTGGGGATGTCCCTGCCCACTGCAGGGGGGTTGGACTAGATGAGCTCCAGAGCTCCCTTCCAACCCTAACCAGGCTAGGATTCTATGATACTTATAAAAGACAATCTAAAGTTTACAGGGGAACAGCTAAAGTGAGTTCTTCCTTTCCTACTGAACCTTACAAAACTTTTACTGGATTCAATAAGACTAGGACCAAATAATATTCTATGGTGGAAAAATCTCTACCTCTAACATTTCATTGCTTCTTAGCCTTTTGGCTAAGTGTAGCATCTGTTCTTAGCAGTTTAATGTTTAATATGTTCTTGATAAGAGCACTTTATATTGAATAGATTTTTGGGACTGAGAGTTGTTCCTGGAGCTTACTTCCTCCACACATCATCCTAATATTGCAGTGTCTTCTGGAGCTTCTTAGCCTGGAAAAAAGGAGGCTGAAGGGAGACCTTCTCACTCTTTACAACTACTTGAAAGGAGGTTGTAGTGAGGTGGAGGTTGGTCTCTTCTCCTATGTAGCAAGTGACAGGACAAGAGGAAACAGCCTCAAGCTCCCCCAGAGGAGGTTTAGGTTGGACATTAGGAAAAATTTCTTCAGTAGAAGGGTTGTCAGGCAGTGGACTGCAGTCACCATCCCTGGGGGGATTTAAAAGACATGTAGATGTGATGCTTAGGGATGTGTTTTAGTTGTGACTTTGCAGTGCTGGGCTAATGGTTGGACTTGATGGTCTTAAAGGTCTCTTCCAACCCAAATGGTTCTATGATTCTATTTAAACTTTAAAATGTCCTTATTCTTTAGGCTTACCATCTTCATTTCTTGTTATCAGAGAAATATTGTGAAATAGAAGCATGGTCACGTGAAGATTTGCTGTTGTCAAGAAGGAAAGAGATGGTGTGGAATTTTGCAACCTCAGTTTCCACTGCCACTTTGACTGCTAACATAAATAGTTAAAATGGTTGCATTGAAATATCAAGTTTTCACACATGCCAAAAGCCAGTTGAGGATTTACCACTTTCTTCTGTGTGAAAATTGAGTATAAATTCTGTATAGGTGAATCTAGTTCTGGGAAAATGTTTGATAGATAATTTTTTTTGCCACCACAGTTTCCACCCAAAAGGAAAATAATAATAAAAAAAGCCTTGGTGATTAATCTGCAAACAGGATGTGAGCAATCCACATTGTTTCCATGCATTAGTCAGCTAAAATACTGCTAGAAAATCCAATCCCTTTATCACCCTAATCCTCCAAGTCTGGAAGGAAAATATGTTCCAAATGGAAAAGCAGCCTCCTCAGCCTTCTTCCTTGTTAACAACTTGCTTTTCAACCTGACATCATCTTGGGGCATTATTTGGCTTAACATTGAGCTCCCATTAATATAGGCAGAACAGACAATTCAATTTCCCATCTCTAGGGTCTCAGCTGACAATTATTCCCTTGACACAAAACAAATGGTTTGGTTTATTGTGTGTGTGTGTGTGTGTGTGCAAGATGCTTCCCACCACTGTACTTTCTCGCAGAGAATGGCTCAGTTGCTCTTTGTTCTGGAAACAGTGACTTTTGAATCTGGCAAATCAAACCCCCAAGGTGATGTGTTGTCTCGGGGGAAGTGCATCTGAACCACACTGCTCTTCTGCTAGAGAGATTAGCCATGTAAGCAGTGTTCTGTTTGGCTTTGATGTTTGTAGTTGTTCCACTCTTCTTGCTAAAAAACCCCACAAGAGTCAAAATCCATGATTTTGGCAACAGACTTGTCAAAAGAGACAAAACTCTTGTCAAAATCATGGATGCTGTCTTGGGGAAGCTGCTGAGAGGAGCAAGTGCCAGGCTAGTGGCTACTTCAAGCAAAGCTTCAGCCTGAGAATCCTGAGGAGGATAAAGCAAAGGGAAGCAAGAGCTGGTGCACTGAGTGGGGGTTTTGCAAAGACATCAGTCAACAGCTATAAGCTCAGACTCCTTGCAGCTGATAACAGATCTGCTCATTCAGCCTGGCTGCTCATGCATGGAAAATCAAAGAAGATTGAAATCTGTTTAGAGAGAGAGAGAGAGAGGAAGGGGGAACCCTAAACTCAAGTAAATTCCAAACTACCAGGAAACTGTCCTCAAGACACCATGTGTAGCACAGGACGATTAATTTAGCAATACTGCTTTTAAAGGTGTCTCTGCTGGTTACTGATCTCTGGCATAGTAAGTCCACTCAACTCTTGCAGCAGGAAATATCTGTGTATGTGTTTCATGGTTTGAGTTCTAGGTCAGTAGCAGTTGACTGAAATATTAACATTTCTCAAACTGTAGTTCTTCATGAACCCATAATGCCTTCAAGCAAACTGCAGAAGGATGCAATTCCAACCTACTTTTATTTGGCTAACAACAATTTCAGTCAGACACTAAAAAGCTCCCTAGCCTCTAAGGCTACAGTCAACATTACAACTGGGCACAGAGAACTTCAGCAGGTTTAAAAAAAGAGAATTTCTACATTTATGTCTAAATTATTATGAAATGTTCACTCTGGCTGCCTTTAGTCTACCAAGTACTTCCCTACTTGGAGATAGATAGTGCTTGCTGCCAGGCTTGTGTCTGAGGATCCCCTTTCTTCCCTGTTCTTTATGGTAGGGGAACCTAGGCACATCCCAGAAGCCAGAGCTGCTGCATTGGCTGAGAAATTCCCAACCTGGATGATGAGAGGACAGTGAGACTGAAGGGATTCCATGGGACATCCCAGTGGAAGTGTAGCTCTGTGGTTGCCTTGAAGCAGGGGCACAATGGAGAGATCTCTGTGGACCATGAACATGCTGGTGGGAACAATGTGCAAGAACATGTTTCTGTATGAAAAATACTTCTCCCTGAATTGGCCAGCATGAAAGATGTAGTAACAAGTCTGTACATTCCCAGAGTTTGTCCCAAAGACAAACCTTACAGATCCTACCCAATTAACTTGCTAGAGAGGTCCTACAAAAGCTCATGGTGCTCAGCATCCTTCTGCAACATCTTGGCACCTCCTGGGCTAAGCAGTTTATAAAGTCCAGAGAGCACTCTCCAGCTGAAAGGCACTTGCAATGCAAATGCAATGTGAGTCATTATCATTATAGTCCTTTCATGTTCTTACTCAAATCACTGATGCACCTTCTGTGTCCAGCTGACCAAGCAGTATTTCTTGCATTATAGGATTCTGATTCCGCTTTCATTGTTAATGTTCATTACTTTCTTGGAGAGCTACAATTTCATTATTAATACATCAGTGTAACAGAGCACAAATTACATAAATGCATTTCTGAGCATTAGTTTTAAGAACAAAATATGCTTCCTTTGCCAACATTATGTTCCTTATTGTACAAATACTTTATGGCTATGATTGCAAAAGTACATAGAAAAGGCTTTTGCTGTCTTCAAAAGATTTAGTGAAGTAAATATTTGCCTACTCTCTCCTACTTCTAAGGACAATCAGCATTGTGAGTTGGCTAGGTGGTTACCATGAATGCTGGAATCTCTCCACTGATAATAGCAGTAAACTTGAAGCTGTTTGATATTTTTCTGTGAGAATCAATGAGTTGAGTTCCTAGTGTCTGAACTGTTTCAGTGGTACAACCTGTGGCTCTGGTGTGGTCATCTCCGATTTTGGTGGTCTGACTAGTTCCATCTGGAGAACTGATGTTGTTTGAGATGAGAGGTGAGATGAGTGCTGGCTGATGACTGCACTGTTGTGTCACCAGTGTCAGAGCTTTTGCAGCTGGCCCAAAAGCTGACCTAGCTACAAACAAGTATCTGGTGTGTCGATATGATACATTACACACTATCAATCCAGGTTAGGGGATGAGATGATAGAGAGCAGCCCTGCAGAAAAGGACTTGGGGTGCTGGTGGCTGAGAAGCTGCCCATGAGCAAACAGTGCACGCTGGCAGCCCAGAAGCACAATGGCATCCTGGGCTGCAGCAAGAGAAGCGTGGCCAGCAGAGCCAGNGCTGCAGTTTTCTGTGGGACTAGGGAAGCTCAGAGCTGGGTTTGGTTGATCCTATTCCCACATCTGTTGGGTGCTTGGAGTATCTTGTTGTGTTGACACTCTTGGGAGACAAGTGAGTTTCACAACGTTGCCTTCACAGCTGCAAAATCCAGGTAGAAAGTGCTGTGGCCAAACTATGTAATACCTCCCTAGTGCTTCTGGGCAGAAACAGGTAGCTTGTAGTGTGCCTGAGAGGCTCCCTCCCTCCCTGCTGGCCAGGGTCAGACAGACATTGTGGCCAGAGGCAGCCATGCAAGGGCTCTTCTGTCCTCTGTGGATTCTTGGTGTCATTTTGGTCCATTAGTACAAGCAAGACAGTCTCCACTCTGGGTTCCATCTCTAGATACATAGCAGAAGGACTGGACTGCTTTAGAGAAAAGTTCCTGTGCTTTAATGGTTCTCCTCACCCTGTGCTTTCATGTTTTGGCCTTAAAACTGAACTCAATGGTTATTCAGAACTCCTCTGAGCAGGAACCCTCTCAGTTCCTCTGGAGAAGCCTTGAAGCTCGTGCTGCTGCACTCCTTGGTTTTACCACCTTGTTTGAGGACCTTTTTAAAATGCAAGCTAGTGATGTTATCTCCTTCCTAGATGTTCACAGGACTGATACTCTGGTGGATGAAATTATTTTATACATTGTAATCATTAGGCTGATGGAGCTGAAGTGCTGAGGTCCTTTTTTAATCAGAGGCACCAGATTAACTCGCTTTTAGCCTTTCAGAAACTCACTTACTCTTAATGAGTTTACCATGATACAGACCCAGAAATTTCCTGTCTAGCATCTTTTGGCACTCTTAGATAAAAATGCCATCTGGGAAGGAGATTTATTGGTTTTGAGATGATGTCCCTTCCTTATCACCTTGTTTTGCTGGCCCTGAGCTCATCCCAAGATAGCAGTGCTTACCTAGACAGCATCACTTTCTGTCTGTGGAAAAATTCATTTCAAATACCTTGACCTTTCTACCCCAGTAAGACAGGATTTTTTTCCCCCCTAGTAAAACATCTTGCTAATGTAAAATGCTTGCATATATGTATTAGAATCATTGAATCCTTTTAGTTGGAAGAGACCTTCAAGACTGAACGCAACCATTGACCCAACCCTGCCATTTCCACTATTAAACCATGTCACTAAGCACCACTTCTAAGTAGCTTTTAAATACTTTGAGGGATGGTGATGTATGATAAATATGTGTATAAAGATATATTTATTTATATAAACATGTATACATACAAAGAATTAAACCTCCAGCCTGTTTCTTATAATATTCTACTTTGCTTCCACTGCAAACTCTGCCTCAGTTATGTCGTGGAAGGATTTTTATTTTATATCTGCATTGACTTTGCAGAAATTAATTTGGAGCTTCAAACAACATCTATTGGTGTGCACTAGGATGCTGATGCCAGTGGGGTGGAAGTTCTGTGGCATAGTTTTATTGACAGACCCTTCAGCTCCACACACTTTTTGCTATTTAACTCCATGTGTCTGGCTGTCTTAGATGGAGGGATGGGTGCAGGTGGTGGGTAAAGCTTTGTTGAAGCACCATGGGTACTTCCCAGGATATCAGGATGATGGAGACTTCCCTGCTCTCTGTTTCCATAGCTCAATGGTGACACATTGTTGTGTCAAGACAGCACCAGAGAAACGAGCATAAATGCTTACTGCTGCAGGGGGGAGAAAGACTCTTCCTTGTACCCAAAAGACAAGCAAAGAAGAAAAACTTTGGGGAAAATAAAGTTGATGGCAACAGAAGCTGTCAGAGCTTGTGCTTTTACACATTTACCTGAGTTATGGTAAAGTAATGTGGAGAACAGAGCTCACAGTTAACCCTGTCTGCTTGAGCTCTAGCAGTAGCACTTGAGATGTCTTCATGATGCCACAATCCTGTATCTTTGTGTAAACTTTCTGTAGAAAATGCCTTACCCATCAGTTATATAGAAAATACAGAAGAGAAATATGGATGAAGGGGTAGAGTGTTCCCTCAGCAAGTTTGCAGATGATCCCAAGCTTGGAGCAGTGGCTGGCACANCTGTTGCTCATTGCTGACTAAACTTGAAGGCACTCTTGCACTTTACACCTGGGAGTACATATCAAGCTCTGCTGGAATTATTAACAACATTTAAAGGCTGTGTGCACTTTTAAATAGTGAAAATCATCTGATGATGATGCAGCCATGCATTGCACAGAAGTGGAATGCTGTTTCAAGGAACATGAGTGTGGTGGGACATAGTATTCCTCCCAGAAGCATTGCCTTACTTTCCCTGCACTTCTGCTTTATTCCCATGTGTTGGTGTCCCCTCATGCTCCTCTGATGTAGAAGACTGCTGGTTAATTGGCTTCAAGGGAGGACTTTACAATGAGTTTTCTTTCCTCTGAGTCTGCATAGCTAGAGGGAAGGGAGCTGATTCACAAGCAAGATTCATTTCTGCTTTAACTCTGTAAAATTCATGCTTGATGATCTTGTCTCTTCCTCCGTGCCATGTTTTTACCACAGTATCCTAATCCAAGCACTGCTCTCACTTTCACTTAGTATCTGAGCTCTGCTGAGCTGTCAGCGCTTGATGCTGTCCCTTTGGCTCCTTAGCCTCTCATTTAAGAGTGGAATATTTTACTCTCTTGGTGCTCTAGACATCAGCTAGAGAGACAGGGCAGTTTTTACAGGACTCTTTTAGAGGAATATTTTATTTGTTGCCCTGCTAATGGAAGATGTGAGAGCCACATTGCCCCTATCCCAGCATTCACAAGGGAAATTATCATCATGTCAAATTACAGCTGCTGACTCCTGCCAGACAATTCCCTGCCTTATCTTATCTATCTACATTTTTTAATGCCATGCTCATCATCATGGCATCTAAGAGGCTTAAAAGTTTTCCATTGCTTCAGAGGAAAGATACATTTATGGATGTTACTGGAAAACTTGCCCTGGTTCTGGTTATTTGGTTGATCTGAGTGAACAAGGGTGATAAAGGTTGAAGTGAAATAGCACTAAAAAAAAAAAAGACCTTCTAGTGCAACAACCTTTTATTTGACAGACCTGATCCTTGTTGAGATTTTGTCCAAGATCACAGAATCACAGAATGTTAGGAGTTGGAAGGCACCTCTGGAGATCATCTAGTCCAACCCCCCTGCCAGAGCAAGACATTTACACACATAAATACAGAAACAGCTCCAACAGACTGTTAGACTTTCTTTACTGAACCTCACTGCTTCTGTCCAACCCTACCTGTAAGAAACAAAACTGAATTTAATCCTCCTCTTCAAATTTCAGTATGCATTAAAAGCTGACAGAAGAATACATTTTGCAACCTATTCTTCTTCATTAATCACATTTCTGAGCAAGACCATTTTTTATGTCTCATCAATGTTCTGCTGTGCCCAACTCCTGTCTGTTTTTCAACCTATACCACCTAGCATGAGAATTTAGTGCAAGTATTGATACATGTGTGTATATAAGCATATGTTTCTGCATGTGTGAGTGCTGCCAGAGTGGATTTGTGTCACTAGCTCACTGTCTTCAGCTGCCTCCTATTCCTCAGTCTCCAGGGCTCTGGATGTAGCCACCTGGCTGATGCTGGAGACCATCGCAAGCCCTGCCTCTGTCCTTGTCACATCTCTCAGCTTTCACATTCCTTCTATGTCTCCAGAGATCCCAGGTCTTGCTCGTGCACAAGGCTGTAGCTGCCACTCTGCCTTTTTTAGAGGTTGGTGCTGTTGAGTTGTCCTGTGCACGTTTGCTGCCTGGTTCAGCAGCAGGCAGCAAACTGTGAGCATTTTGATCTCCTCCTCGAATCATAGCTGGTCCACTGAGATGCCTATGGGATCTGACAGCTCTACAGGTTTTCCCCCCTTGGCCTAGAGTGGCCTTTGCAAATTTAGCAGGCCAAAAGCAAGCTTTTATTATTTGCAGCCTTCTAAGCTTGACCCTATTTTCCTGTGACTATGATGTGCTCTCCAGAGCTTGTCTCTCAGCTAGGAAGGGTGATGCTTGCGCTCTTTGCTTTGCCCATAATTTAGGGGAGGGGGAGAAGGCTGTGGGGTAGCTACTTCAAAGGCACTTTACTATTCTCTCCTGCTAGCATAGAGATTTCAAAGCAAAGAGCAGTAGTAAACACAGGATCACAAGTTAAAAGGAATCACAGTCTGGCAGTTAATTCTTCCATTGAGCTAAATCTTAGAGAGGAGGGGGACAGATGTGTCTTGGTGCAAATGGAAACATGCTAAATCACCTAGCCTCTTTTTTAGCCAGATTGCAGATTTTCTTTTTTTATATTTTGGTGTAATTGCAAACAATCCCAGTGTTTCATCTGCAGATCTCTCCATTGTAAAAAAATCAACTTCTGCTGCTGACATGCTCAAAGAGAAAACAATTGTGACAAAGCACAGGAGGGAGAGTGCTTAGCTTGGCTTGTAGACTGTGCTTCATCCCACTCAAACACAGTGAGTGTAAAGCAAATAAACTGCAGCCCTGTGGGCCCTGCTGGAAGAGCTGGTGTGCTGTCTTTGATCTTGGAGAAAGTATGAACCTTCTGGATCTGACTCAGCAAGGTTCTCCTCCATATGCCTAATACAAAGCATGCCAGCCACCCTGTTGAAGTCAGTAAGATTATCCATATACCTAAATTCAAGCACATGCTTAAGTGTCCTGCTGAACTGTTAATGAAGGGAGGTTTTCACCTCACTTGGGCAACATTGCTGAGCCTTCCACTGAGCTGTGCTACAGCAACAGCAGCAGTTGAGAGGAAACAGAGGGGAAGAGAGATATTTAACCCAGAATCTCCTTCAGCAGCCAATTTTCTTGCTACTTAAGGCAGAGTAGCTAAACACTGTGTGATCGGCTTTGCTCTGTGTTGAAAGATTGCTTCCTCCAAGCTTGTGCTCTCATTTCCTGCCTTGTAATTAGCTCTTCCACATGGTTAGTCCAATGTGCACAAATACAGTCATATGATGAGCTTATGCCACTGGACATCCCCAGCGAGCAGAATCACAAGGTAGTGCCTTACATTCTGCCCTCCAGATCTGCCAGACTGTAACGCAGGCTGATGCTGGAGGAGGGCTGGGCTGTGAAGCAATGACCCCAGAGTGCAGGCACTTGGCTGAGTTTGGGTAGAAAGGGATTACTCTCCTTGGAGAGGTGCTTCTAATTGCAATGGTGGCATTTTCAGAGAGAAGTGCAGTTTCTTGCCTGTGCCTGGATAAGCACAGGAGATAGAGCAGCCTGTGGGAAGCTGGTCTCACTTTGAGATGCCTGCTGTCCCTGGTACAGGAACCTGTTGTGTGGGGGCTTCTGCAGCAGCCTGCATTTGATGCATCCTTTTCCTTTCCTTTTAGTCTCAAAGGGGAAAAAAGGAAAGGAGAAGGCTCCAGTGCTCAGAGGCAGTGTCTGAGCACTGTGTACTGGCAAATCAGATTCCCCATGCTGGTTTGCCTTCTGAAGAACTGTAGAGATGATGTGGTTGTGTCCTTCAGCCTTTGGCAGGGACCACTACCACCAGATATCCCCCTGGGTGCTTGCTGCTTGGCTTCTCCACTGACATGACTGGCCCTGGAAGCAGGGGGCAGCAGCAATTCCCCTGGCTCACCAAACTCACCAGGCAATTTGCCTCTCCATTATGTTGCTGACAAGTGGTGTCCCTCAGGGATCCATACCGGGACCAGTGCTGTTTAATGTCTGCCAGTGACATTGTGGGGTCAAGGCACCCTCAGCAAGTTTGCAGATCATATCAAGCTGAGTAGTGCAGTTGACATCCCTGAGGGACAGGATCCATCCAGAGGTACCTGGATGAGCTTTAGAAGTGGGCCTGTGTGAACTTTAGGAGGTTAAACAAGACCAAAACTCAATGACACATGGGTTGGGGCAACCTCCAGTGTCAATACAGGCTGGGGATGAAGGGATTGAGAGCAGCCCTATGGAGAAGGACTTGAGAGTACTGGTGAATGAGAAGCTAGAAATGACCCAATAATGTGCATTTGCAGCCCATAAGGCAAATGTATCCTGGGCTACATCCAAAGCAGCATGGGCAGCAGGTTGAGGGAAGAGATTTTACCCTTCTACTTTGCTCTGGTGAGACCTCACCTGCAGTGCAGTGTCCAGCTCTGAAGTCCTCAGCACAGGAAAGACATGGTCCTGTTGGAAGAGGTCCAGAGAAGGCCACACAAATGATCAGAGGGTTGGAACACTTCTATGAAGAAAGGCTGAGAGAGTTTGGGGTTGTTCAGCCTGAAAAGAGAAGGCTCTGGTGAGACTTTATTGCAGCCTTTCAGTAATTAAAGGGCACCTATGAGAAAGATGGGGACAGTCTCATTAGCAGGGCCTGTGCTGACAGGACAAGGGGTGACGGTTTTAAACTGAAAGAGATTTAGACTAGATAGAAGGATGCAACTTTTTTTATGCTGAGAGTGGTGAAACACTGGTACAGTTTGCCCAGATTTGGTGGATGCCTCATCCCTGGAAACATTCCTCATGAGGATGGATAGGGCTTTGAGCAACCTGATCTAGTTGGAGATGCCCTTGCAGAGTGCAGGGGAGTTAGACTAGATGACCTCTGAAGATCCCTTCCAACTCACATGATTTTATGTCTCAAGGGGCAAGGTTTGATACAGTGCCAATTAGCACCTCTTTGCTGGCTCCCATGGATGGCACTACACACACTACCACAATAATGCTGGAGGAGGGTGGGCTATGCTGTGAATTTGTCAAGTCTGGCTTGGACTGGGTTTCACAGCTCTCTCTGCACAGAGGGACACTGGACTGAAATGGGCAGAGTTTGACTCCAGGTTTCTCAAAGCAAGACTTCCCCTTCTCTCAAAGAGAGTACCCACATAAAATCTTAACCTGAGGCGACAGATGTAATTGCCTTGAATTTTTCCTTCAGATGCCAATAGGTTATAGCAATCCTGTGCTATAGGTTTATATTTAATTCATAAGGTTTTACTTTAAAGGCTTTTGTTTTAAAGTAGTTTTTAGTGTCTTGTTGCTGTCCTGGTTTGACAATTGCTTTTGTATGAAAACAACTGGGAGCAAGGTGACCTGAACTCTTTTCCATGTAGCAGAGCCATGGTAACAGGAATGCTGGCAAACACAGTCCCAAACTTTCAAATGGTCCCTCCTGATGAGAAAAATGTGAAGAGGTGAGAGAGAAAAGAGGATCTCTTTGAATGCACCAAACTGAAAATGGTACCAAACCAAAAATTACCAAAAATGGTAAAACATCTCACAGTATTAGTTAACACTATTTAAAATGTTTCCAATTATGCTTTGCAAAATATTGTTGAAGGGTTAGGTACTTGTGGAAGGATGAAAGTTACATGCAAGGATTTTTCTGTGGCAGGACACTTGCACCACAATAGGCAGCCCTTTTGGCTGTTCAAAGGGACTCTAAGTTCTTCCAAGTCATGATTACCTGATATTGATATATCCTATCAACAGCAAACACCTTATTCTAGTCCTTCCTGTTGATTGTTGAGGGAGTGAGCCATGAATTGTGTCCCTCAGCTTCATGACATGTTGCAGTCTCACCAGGGGCTGCTCAAAGCAACTGCTGTCCTGGGGATTGGCTGTGAGCCACCTCCTTGTAGGAGCACCATGAAATGCTGGAAGCCCTGGGGGACCAGTGATGGCTGCTGGGACTGGAGCTCATACCTCCCCTGCCTGGGAATGGCTTTGAGTCTCATTAGCCACTGGGGCAAGGAGCTGAGTTGGTATCCCACAGGGGCATTAGTTAGGGGACTGTCAACATAGCTTGGACTCATTCCTCTGACTTCTGAACCATAGAATTGCTTTGGTTGCAAAAGACCTTTAAGATCACAGTCCTGTTGTTACCCTAGCACTGCCAAGTCCACCACTAAACCATGCCCCTAAGCATTACAGCTACATGACTCCAGGCCAAACAACCCCAGTTCCCTCAGCTGCTTCTCAGAAGACTTGTCCAGCTTTGTTACCCTTCTTTGGACACTCTCTAGCAACTCAATGTCCTTATTGTAGGAAGGGGTCAAAGCTGAACACAGTGTGACTGTGACTGTGTTTGAGGTGCGGTCTCACCAGGAGCTGTGCTGCCATCCAGCATGAC
>VWZO01003231.1:0-36025 GCA_013396975.1 Bucco capensis
ACTGTTCTATGATTCTATGATTCTATAATTCTTTTCAGGTGGGAATGGCAGCCTACAAGTAACTGTTAATAGCCAGTGCTATTAATTGATGCAAAGGAGTATTTGTTTTCAGATAATGTTGGAATCAAACTGAACAGGTCTGATTGTTAGAAGTTGAATCAGATTTATCTGATGCAGGAAGAAACTGTTTAAGCTTCTCTCTACAATCTGCACTTACCTCCCAGGCTTCAGAAACATCATTCTTTTAGGTGGTTTTCCCATTCTCTCTACCACCTTGCTTCCTTGGCTTTGGCTTAGTAAAGCCATGTTATTTCAGTGATTTACTTCAAGAAGGGAAGCCAGGGAATTTCTGCCTGTGTTGGCTGATTCCACTGGTAGCAGCTAAACAGCAGATACTGGAAAAACCAAGAGCAGCTAATGCAACTCAAAACTCTGTTACAGTGGCTTCTTACCGGAAGAATTTCAGGCAGAAATCTCTAGGCTTTACTGGTGACTGTGATTCCAGAAAGCACAGATTCCTGTGCTACAGTCTCCTGCTCACCATGCTTTACCTCTGTGCTGGCACACCAAGCCGGGTGACAGTGAGGAGGAAAGGTCAGTGTGAATGCCGGAAAATTCTGTACTCCATTTCAAAGGAGATCTACCACACGTGGTGCTTGTGTGGTCTGGACTTCCAGGGCTGGCCTCCATTTCAGCTTGGTCCCAGAGAGGGGATCTCCTCTCAAGGACATTTGGCTAAACCTTCCTTTCATTGCCAGGAAATGGAATTGGGGTCGCTCGCAGGGTGAGACTAAAGGAAGAGCCCCATATCTTGTCAGGTGGCCTATGTGAATGGTGTCTTACTTCCCTCTTTTTGATGCTTGCCAAACATCCAGTGGTGAATGACAAGCTGGGATACATAGGAATGAGGCAAAGGTGAAAGGTGTGCCCACTAGAATCCTAGCTGTGGATTTGGACCCTTTTGACTTGGAATAAAATAAATGCATTTTCTTTTTGGTTCTTTGCTGCTGTTTTCATTGGACATCAACAACAAAATTATGCTATAAATGAACCTCATCAAAATTAAATAATAAATAAGTGGATGCAGATGAAGGTTTTGTTCTCAGAAGATTATGGGTGAGCTGGTTCTGCTGATGACCTTAGTTACGCAAAATTCAACATTGATTCCTGTGTGCTAGAGAAGACCTACCTAGATGGTGATGGCAAAGATAAGAGACTGTTTTGAGAAAACTGTCAGCTGATTCCTGGTACTGTTGTTATGGGGAAAACCTCTGCCCTCCCATGAAGGCTTTGGTCAGGGTCCTGGCTGCAGATCACAGCTGAAATAGTGCCCTGGAGGGGGTGCCAAGGCTGACCTCAATGACTACTTGCCTTCTAAGATTTCTTTTCTCAGTTTGAATGTTGATTAGTGTTTGCCATCTGGGTTTGACTATGCAAACTCAGCTATGCAGTGTCCCTATTTGGCACTGTAGGTAGCAAGTAGGATGACAGATCAGTAATCCTCAGGGCCTAAGGCTAAGTGCAAGGCAGATCTAAGGAACTAAGGAACAAACAATATTAAGTGAAAGTCAATATGAACTGTATTTTTAGTGGAGACTGTAGAGAAGATGGAGACAGACTGTTCAAAGTACAAGAAGCAACCCTGAAATGGACACAAGCTGCAAGAAAAACTGATTAAATATTAGGAAAAATCTTTTCACAGTGACACTGAAACAGTGCCACCCTAGAGGCTGTGGGGTCTCCGCTCTTGAAGACATTCATCACATGTCTGCTCAAGGCTGTGGTTTGTGCCGACCCTGCTTTGAGCAGGAGTTGGACTGGACGCCTCTGGGGCCCCTTCCCAGCTAAATCACTGTGTGATTCAGTGTCTCTATGTTCTTAATGCTGGTGACTACAATGGCTGCTGTTCAACTAATGACAGATGGAGTCATGAGCTCCCATGTAGAGCCTGAAGAACGTCTCTCTACAGACATGCAGCTGTGCTTAGGCAGTCCTCAGATGCACCGTGATGCAAGCGAACAGAATTGCTTCTGGCCCAGTGCAAACCAGAGCTGATGAATCACCTGCTGGAGCACTTTGCAAAGGTCACCTTTTGGTGAACATGCCTACTTTTTCCACAGGGCGTTGTTTGGAGTCATTTTGAAACTGGCTGGTTGGGGTTTAGAGCCACATAACCCTCATCTGGTTATATTCTCTGGTTTTGACTGTTGTGCATAGCTTGTCTCAAAGCCAGTGCCTTCCTTGTATATCCTCCTCCCTTTGCCTACTATCTGAATGCGCAGACTTGATTAATTTTGTTCTTTCAATTTGTGACATTAAAAATGCAGCTACATATGTCCTTATGGAGGATATGGGAAATGTCATACAGCTTGCTGAAACCTGCCTGGAGCTGAGAGGGATGATGTCCCAAGACCCAAGTTCAGTTTTGTTTGCTACTAGAGACTTTTGTGTGTAATAGCATGCCTCTGGGCGTGGTTTCTACATAGAAAGTGGTGTTAACAAGGATTGTGTGTGTCACAAGGATGCTGCTAGAGTAAACAGGTTGAAAGGTTTAAAAAGTCACAGAAACAGAATAATGTAAATCATAGAATGTTAGGGGTTGGAAAGGACCTAGAAAGATCATCTAATCCAACTCCCCTGCCAGAGCAGGATCACCTAGACAAGGTCGTATGGGAATGTGTCCCTGCGGGTCTTGAGTATCTCCAGAGAAGGAGACTCCACAGCCCTCCTGGGCAGCCTGTTCCAGTCCTCCGTCACCCTTACTGTAAAGAAGTTTTTCCTCATGTTAATACTAAGCCTCCTGTGGTCCAATTTGCTCCCATTCCCTCTTGTCCTAACATTGGATGACATTGCAAAGAGCCTGGCTCTCTCCTCCTGACACTCACCCTTAATGTATTTATAAGCATTAATGAGGTCTCCTCTCAGTCTCCTCTTCTCCAGGCTGAATAGACCCAGCTCTCTCAGCCTGTCTTCATAGGGCAGATGCTCGGCTACTGTGTCTCAGCTACTTAATGCATAGAAAAGACTCATAGATCCTGTCTGTACATCACACAATTCTTCCTAGTATGGGATGTCCATCATCTTGCGGTGGCTGGAAATGCCACCAGTTTTACTTTTTTGTGGAAAACAGCAGAAGGATTTTGTTTCACAGGGAGACTTCAGGCAGTCCCAGGCTATGGCACTGCTGTGCTTTCTGCATCTCTTCTGTGCACCCTGTCTGATGCTCCTCCTTCCTTATCTGTATGGAACTGCAGCTGAAATGAAAACTGGCAACTTTCACACAACTCCAGTGTTTGCTCAAAGTGTGGAAAAAAATTGAAAAAAGTGTTTTCCTATTTGTCACCTCTGAGTAAATGAGTGAGTGAGTAGCAGGGGAGCTTTTGAGATGCAGCCTCTGCCAACAGGCCACATCCAGTTGGAGAAGAAGGTAGAGCAGTGTAAGTTGCAGTAAATCTGTAGTGAGTTTTCAAAGAGAGGTGGGGGAAAAAGGAGGTGAGACTGTGGCAGTGTGACTGATGATGAGCCAATTAATGCATAGGAGGAACCAAACTAAGGAAGAAGATTTTGGCTACTGGAGGAGAGATAAGCCAAAGGGTGGCAGGCAAGTAAAGCAGGGTTGCAGTTCTCAGCTTTACCAGACGATTTTAATTGAGGTAAAATGTTAATATTCCAAATGACAGAAACTAGTAAAAGGAACAGAAGTCTTTAAGCAGGAACCATCCTTGGCTGTCAGCACCATCAATAATTACTTTTCTAAACTGAATATAACTCTTCAAGGCTTCCCGCCACCCATACCTCACTGCAGAGTTCCTGCAGGAGTGCTGCTCCAGGATACCACTCTTCTGAAACTTCCTCTTTGTTGTAACCCAGATTCACTCTTCATTTATCCTTAGAAATACAGTTCTTCTTGATGTTTACCCTAATCAGTTTTTAGAATGCAATTGTGTAAAGAATAATTTGGCAAAGAGACTGTAAGCTTACCAAAAAGTGTTACAGGGAAAAAAAAAATCAAAAGAAAAGAAAAAGAATCCATGTCCTTTTAAAACCAATAGTTATGTTGTGTTTTTGATTAAATTTATAGTTAAATTAACAAACTCTTAATCAGTACAGGAGTGCAGGGAGTATTGGGTGTTCAAGATGTGCTGAGAACTTGAAAGGGGAAGATATATGACTGTCTGAAAGTATCAGTTTAGATGTTGAAGGACTGTCATTTCCAAATCTTTCATGGACTTGTTGAAGAGGAAAACGGGGTATATCATTTTATCTGTCTCTTTGCTCAGGAGAAGCCAGTAAATAAGTAGAGGTTTTTGAGAGCTGAATGGTGAGTGAGTATTTGGTGACTCTGCCAGTTATGGGAAGATAGGGCAAATTGAAGAAATTTTCTCAAGGGACAGGTTAATAACAGCAGAAGAGAAATGACTTCTGGGTAGGTATTTCTAATTCATATTGGGGCTTTGGAGCATCATCTTAGTATTTTTACCTAATAGTAGTATGAAAAGGAATGGGAGTAAGAATGTCCAAGCAACATAACCTCAGTGTAGTTGAGCTGCTATTTTGTTCAGAAAACCAAAAATAAAATCACATCCAGTGGCACTACCTTTGCTTCCCTTTTGCCTACACCACGTCAGACTGCAGATTAGCAGTGCTTTCAGTTCCAAAGATCCAGTTCAATTTTATTTCTATTTCTATCTAATTAAGCCAGTGTGATATAACATTTCATTAGCCTTGGATTGTTTTCTCAAATGGAAATAAAACAAGGAGTTTTTGCTGTTTTCTTTTTCCACCCATATCTGTGTATCTATCTTTAGATTTCAAATTTAGAATTTAATTGTACCAGTTCCTGGGTTGCTGATTCTGTTCTGGCAGCAGATAAGGTACTTAACAGTGTCTGATTGATTTTGGAAGGCCAGCTGGACAACTTGGCTGGATGCAGGCCCTGCTTATGCAGGATCACCAGGTTTTAAATCATCATAGTCAGCAGTTACTTGACTTCAGATATGAGTGGAGAAAAAAAAATCAGTTCTTTAAGGAGCAATTCAGACCACATTCAATTTTGCACAGCTAGATTAGCTATCAGAACTAGGTGCCCAGGCACCCATTGAATTTTTAGAGAACAGCAAGGTTCGCTTTCTAGAGCCCATATTAACGATACAAGGAAACACAATTCTCAAATTCAGGCAGTTAAATTCAGTGCCAGAGATGGCAAACACAGAAATAGCCCAGTTATGTTGCATTATGTCACCTCACAAATACAGTATTATTACTATACACTAAACTTCAATAAACAAAGACACTGTTCACTTAAAAAAAATCACTTTTGGATCTCTTATGCTATAGGCAATATGAGATAACTGCTTCAATCAGTGGAATGGAATTGAACAGATTTATAGCCTGGCAAAATTTACTCCTAAACCTTAATGAAACTAATTTATCCACATGGATGTATGGCAGACAGTTAAATTTATAGAAATAAAGATGGGAATTGAAGCTGGAAAATGTTCAGTTAACTTCTGAGGCAAAGGAACTTTAATAATGGATGTACTGTTAAAGGAGGACTGTTAATATGTTTTATAGGTTAAGTCTCTCTGATTTGAAAAGTTGGGGGTTTAAAGTCCACTAATCTATGTCTTCACAGAGCAGAAATTCTGCAGAGTGTGAGTTGTTTCTCAATGTGTATGTACAGCCCCAGGCAGACAGTGAGCCAAAGCATTAATTCAGACTTCTGAACATTATCATAATTCAAACAATAAACCGTTTGAAACAGAGTGTCACTTTTAAACTGCTTTAGTGCAGATGGTCTTCTTCTTAATTCCCAGCCCCATAGTTAGTGAGCTGAGCTTATTGAACTACTTGCCAATTCTGTTAGGAGCAGATGGAGTGAAATGGGATAAAGGCAATATTTCTGTGCTGCTCCCATGCATTGGCTCCCACCCCCAAATACCATCATCGACATGCATTTTACAACGCCACATCTCTCACCATCAGCGGTTAGAATTATAAAGAGGTTGAGCATACTTGTTTTGAATGTCAATAATCAATAAGGATGCTCATCTGGTTTAAAAAGGATATGTTGTTGCCCTTGAAACAACATACAATTCCAGCAGTCTAAGAGAGCTAAGACTAGTTGCTTGGTATTATTACTAACTCTGGGTGTCTGTCTGTGTGTGCGTGTGTGCGTGTGTGAGCACACACTTTTGTTAAGTATTTCTATGGCCATTCCTCAGAAGTACGGATTCCTCTTGTATGAATTATGAAAATGTATTAAATTAATTCTTTTGAGTGCTCCCCTTATAAATGCTCATCTCTTCCACTTAAGGCTGACTTTTTTTTCCTGAAGAATTTTGTTGCAAACTCTGCTATTCTTAAAAGCTCCCTGTTTCCCTTTCTAAACCCAGTGACAAAACACGATTGGTGGGATTTTCAGAAGTGCCTGCTCTAAGTGGGCCATCACTTCCTCTAAAGCCTGTGATCAAATGCTGTTAAGCGTTAGCTTGGGCAGATAGCTCCCTGTCAATACACTTAAATTAATTCCAAGTGGTTAGAAAGTAATGATGTTACTCCTGTGTGAAAGAGAATTTTTACAAAAAGCCTGAATGTTCTGATCACAAAGAAAAAAAAAAAAAGCAAGCGCAGCCAACATCAAAATCAGTGGATCCCTGGAGACTTCATTTTTGATGTTTTAGGGGAGGGTTAGACTGGACATTAGGAAGCACTTCCTGACGCAGAGGGTGATTGGGCTCTGGAATAGGCTGCCCAGGGAGGTGGTGGAGTCACCGTCCCTGGAGGTGTTTAAGAAAAGATTGGATGTGGCACTGAGTGGCATGGTTTAGATGTTGGGTGTATAGGGTCATAGGCTGGACTTGATGATCCTGGGGGTCTTTTCCAGTCTTGGTGATTCTGTGTGATTCTGTGTGTGATAAATAAAACAGGCCAGATGTCATCCCCTGGCCCTTAGACTAGCTGGCATAAGCAATCTGTGGCCAAATGGCTGAACTCCTTCTGTGTAAATAGCAGTGGCTGCCTGCAGCTTTCCTTGTGGGCCTTGTCCCAGGCATTTTCTGAGTGACTGTTTTCACTGTGCTAGGTTATAGCAGGGACCATGTTAGCAATGTGACAGTACGAGTGACTGTCCTGTGCTACACCCACACCCTGGCACTTTTTACTTCATTACTACAAAGATGATACTTTTGCCCAGAAATTTCAATGACCACCCTGAAAGTTCTGTGACTTCATTATTCATTGCAGGGATGTCCTTCATCTAAATGTATTTTCATATTGGCAGGTCTGTAAACTGTCTGGCATACTCAGGCTAATATAAGTTTGAGAAAGTGTGGAAGCCACAGGAAGCACCCAATATTGCTGAGGTTTGCTAGTCAAATAATGAGAGATCCACTTCTTGGCTGGGAGTTGGGTCTATGTCAATTCACCACAAAGCCTCACTGTGGAAGGAAAATATGCCAAAGAGACACTGCTATGTAATAGTTTCTGTGGGCTGGAACAAGTGACCCATGTTTTAATGTTTGCTCATGTCATTTTTAACCTTCCATTTCTTTCCCTTTCCTGGCAGATTTTTATTGGTGAGATATCCATGTATTTCATAAAGTCAACCCGAGAAACCCTAATTATTCAAGAGAAAACTATTTTGACTGGAGAGTGCTGTTACCTGAACCCGCTCCTTCGAAGAATAATACGTTTTATAGGTAAGCATTCTGAGCACTTCAAGCTTAGTCCCTTTCTGCACCAAAACAGAACAAAACATCCTAATAATCTACACCACAAAATTAATTAAGCTGTGAAATCTTTGCAGGCGTTTTCCACCTTAGAGGGATAGTGCCCCTCGGGATTTGCAAGGTAATGTTCAAAATGTGCCATATCATGCTGTCTGGAGCTGTTTTATATCTTATTCTGCTGAGCTTAATGCTTCTTCTGGACTCTTGAAGAAAGGTTATGCCATTCAAATCTTTATATGAATATTTCATTATTGCTGGTCTGTGTATGCTGCCCATCTTACTTACAAATTGGTCTTCACCAGCCCATCTCTTTGGCATTTTTCTTTTCAGCTCTAATTTTAACATCCATTGCTCTGCCACACAATATTCAACTGAATGCAGTGTAAAAAAGCACAGAACCCACTTCAAAATAATGTTATTTTTATTGTTCTTATTGCGTTGTTTTGTTTTTTTGTTGTTAGAGCTTCCATTGAGTTAGTTGCTGAGAAATAACGAAGATGTTCTGTCACTGAATCATTTGGACGTTGCTTTGTAGGGTGCTTACAATCCACTATGCCTTTTTCACACTGTTGATTGAGGAAGATAATGCCTATGAGTCCTTGGTGAGGAAACTGTCCATGATTCTTTTAGAGCAGGAATTGGAACAGCATTGAAGCTTGTGTTTCTGCTGTGGCACAGACAAATAATCTGATTATCCTCTGAAGGCTTCCCAATTCACAGCCATTTAAGGCTGCCCAAACCTCCCCTCTCAGTGTTTAGAGATAAGGAGGGTTGGTTACTCCCTGGCTACTTACTTGTAGCAGCAGAATAAGAAGAGGGCAGCTGTGAACTGCACGTGCAAGGGTCTCTAGCTTCCCTCCTTCTTACCATTCATGAGAAGTCCAAAGTTCAAGCATGGGATGAGATGGCTTGTCTCACTGCTGGCATGGGCCAGTGGTAGATACAGCTCTCCAGTGACCAAGAGAGGCTTTTCCTGCAGAACATCACGGCATCTCCTTTCCTGTACACTCTTTGAGGTAAATCATCCTTACACACTGCATTTCTCAGAGAGCTGGGTCTGAATTCACAGGCTGAGTTAAAAGATGCAAGGGGAGAAAAAGCTGAAAATATCTACATCCCTTCTTTCCTGTCACTTCTGAACTTTTGAGCTTTATCTGGAAAAAATATCTGCTCTAACTGTGGAAGGGGCTGTATTGGGCCCATGGAGCACAGCCCTGGCTGCAGACAGGGATATTTGCTGAGAGTATGGAGTTGAAAGTCTTATCCTGCGTTAAGGTTTTCATCATTTGCAAATATGTGCTGCAAACAAGGAGAAGTCATAGTTTTCTTTCTTCCTCTCCTCTCTCCGTGCCTCCTGCTTTATGCATGGAGGTTAAGTGAAATGGTTTTCTACCTTCTGCCACTCAAGGGGTGGAAACAAACCACCTGTGATTCATAAGTCGGGGCTGGCCTGTGTACTGCTGATGAAAACAAATGAAACTGGTAGCTAACAGTGTTCCCCAAGGGTTGTTACTTGATCCTGTCTGTTCAACATCTTCATCAATGACCTGGAAGAAGGGATGGAGTGTACCCTCAGCAAGTTTGCTGATGATCCAAAACTGGAAGCAGTAGCTGACACACCATGAGGCTGTGCTACCACTCAGCGAGACCTGGACAGGCTGGAGAGATGGGCAGAGAAGAACCTCATGAAGTTCAGTGAGGGAAAGTGTGGGTCCCTGTACCTAGCAAGGAACAACCTATTCCACCATGGAGTCCCGGTGGATAACAATTTAATCATGAGCCAGCAGTGTGCCCTTGTAGCCAAGAAAGCCAGTGCTAGCCTGAGGTGCATTATGAAGAGTGTGGCCAGCAGGTCAAGGGATGTTCTCCTCCCCTCCTACTCTGCCTTAGGGAGGCCACTTCTAGAGTATTGCACCCGGTTCTGGGCTCCACAGTTCAAGAGAGACAGGGAACTACTGGAGAGAGTCCACTGGACATCTACAAAGGTGATTAGGGGACTGGAGCATCTCTCTGATGAGGAGATGCTAAGAGCCCTGGGGCTGTTTAGCCTGGAGAAGCCTGAGAGGGGATCTTGTCAATGCTTTTCAAAATCTAAAGGGCAGGTATCAAGAGGATGGGGCCAGACTCTTTTCAATGGATAGGTCAAGAGGCAGTGAGTGCAAACTAGAACACAGGAAATTCCATCAGAATATAAGGAAAAATTTCTTTCCTTTGGAGGTGACAGAGTACTGGAACAGGCTGCCCAGAGAAGTTGTGGAGTCTCATTCTCTGGAGACTTCTCAAAACTCACCTGGATACATTCCTTCGCAATCTGATCTAGGTGAGCCTGCTTTAGCAGGGAGCATGGACTAGATGATTCCCAGAAGTCCCTTCCCACCCCTAACAGTCGGTGATTCTGTGACATAGGAATGCATTTAAAAGTAAAATACCCTTGAACTCCAGATAACCTCTAGGATATATTGATGGATAGTAAACTGCTATTAAGAGAGAAACAGAGTAACAGAGTCCACTCGGCCACTCGGGGCTGTTTGACTGTCCCAGCATATCTGGCATGTTGCAAAGTCCTAATCAACTACTCTCGCCTGAGGGATCAGAACTAAAAAAGCTTGGACCATGGAGGCTGAGCACTTACTCTGTATGTTTTCCTATACTTAGCATTATTCTTAAATATTCATGCTATTCCTTCTCTTCTGGTGGAAAAGAAGGGGATAGTGATGGTATAGTGGACTCTTGGAGAGCAGCAGGGTATGAATCCTGGTAGAGAAATTAATCTTGGCTTTGCAGGTTTATTTGTTTTCATAAGAAAAACAAAGGTAATATTATTAGAAATGGCTTAAAGTGTTTATCTCATCTTAAACTGCACTGATTATGTGCTGCTTTTCTTTTGAAAACTTATTCCTGCCTCTGCAGGAAAATGGGAGAAGTAGTTTGTGGAAAAGTGGCTGAAATAATTTTTGAAAGGAACTAAAACAGCTGCATGTTTTTCACTGACTTTCCACCAGCATTTTGCAAACATGTTTGGACTGAGCAGTTGTAGCCCATACTGAATGATCAGGGAAATTAGCTCCATACAACTGCTTACTCCAAAAAGAGGCTACATAGGTGCTTGGCTTTGGAGAAATTAACACATTGCTTATACATGGATTTCCTTGCATGCATCATCTCTTGCTAAACTTGAAGGCCATAAATTCCAGAGCTGATTACATAAGTTTTCTGGCTTGCTGCAAAGAATTTTACTGCCAATTTAGACTTGGTACAAATGCACTGGAAAATCCACATTTGATGACTTTTCTGGCCTATGTGTGAGCAAGAGCCTTAAGTGAGAACCTGCAAAATTTAGTAATTGACCTCCTTGGGATGTTTCCTTGTAAGTCGTTACAGTTAATATTACTCAAAAGGACGAGAAAAATCCTTCAATGTGTTTGTGTGCTCGTGTCAGGAAAAAAGAACACTACTTCCTGGCCCTGCAAGGAATATCATGGAGAGCTTTTCAGAGTTGCTTTTCCCAAATTTTAGAAAGGCAAAGAGGTTTTTTCTCCCTCCCTGACTCTATAGGTAGAGTTATTGGGAGGAGGTTGGTTTTTAAGAATATCAGCCTAAATGTGCTTTCCACCAAAAAAAAAAAAAAAAAAGCAGAAAGGGAGTGATAATTCACTGAACATTCACTTAGACTTTCTAAGGAAAGAGAAGTATAAAGGGAAATGCCAGACTGTCTTTTGGCAATGTGGAATATTAAGCATTGTTTTCGTACTCTCTCCAGGGGATTTTGGACTTGGTTGCTAGACTTGAGCCTTCTCACTTCTTGTTTATTCTTCATTTATATATAATGAAGCACTTTTTTACACTTTGATAGTGCAGCAAAGAATTAAGCAAACTCAAAAACCTGCAGCTCTTCTGGGATGTTGGCCAAGCCTTTTGTTTATTTTCCTTGAGTTCTCTTGTGTACTATGTTCTCTGTTTATTCTGACCTTATTTTCCCCAGTAACTATTGCTAAGATTCTCCCCTCTTGAATTTAGTGGTGACCTTGAATGTTAACATTTGTCTTAAATCTCTCCCTGATTCTTTGTGCACACGAAGTGGAACCAAAATTTCTTCTTGCTTCCTGGTGCATGTGTGAATTTTGCACACTGGTAGACATTTGCTTTTGTGGTGAAGGGCTGCCTCTCAGCTTGCTTCAGTGTGCATTAAGTCCTTTACTGCAGCCTAGGTTGGTGAAACCTGCTATGTTCTCTGCATTTAGAAAATCAATTCTTTTATCAGTGGAAAAAAGCTGGCTTAGCTTGGAACTATCAGACTTTGATATATGTTGCAATTTGTTCCATCTTCCTCTTTATCTTTTATAGCTACTTCCACAGACATTTATTTTGAAGATTTTCAGGTCAAGTAAGTGGTGTGCAATTGCTTTGGAGGATATTTTATATCTAAAATATTGGTGCTGCTCTGCTCTTCTTCAGTCATGTCACCTCTCCTCCCTCCTTTTCCTATCCATCCCAGTAGTTTTATTACAAATTTCTACTATCAGAATTTACAGTTTACATGCTGGATATTTAGGCAACCAGGGTGTAAGATGGTTGTTTCTTTGGCTTCTATCTCTTCTCCCTGTCTCCCAGTTTGAGTACATACCGACTTCTGTATTTTTATTTGCCCTGTCTTATGGTAATTTCCCATTAAGTATGCTGTTAACATCTTGACATCTTGCATTTACCTCCATGTTCTGCTTCACCACTTGTATTGCAAATAGAGATTATACATTATTTTATCATTATTTAGTCAATGTTTTCAGTCAAGGATTTATTCTGTTTACATATAGCTGTTATCATATGCAGAGAATCATGGATTCAGAACTCCCTGACTCTGTTTGGCAGAATGACTAGAGGGTGTATTGTGTTGCATTTCATTATGCTAGCTTTCTAATCCATGTGATTAACCTGTATAGCTGCAAAGCCCTGATAACATCCAAGTACCCTCTCTCTGGTTCAGATATTTAGAAATGCGATGTAGTTCATGGATTTGTTACCAGTGGACCTGCATAATTTGCAATTAACAAACAGAGCTGATCGTTTTCTGCTGACAGCTTAATTTAAAGCATAGTGGCACCTCACAGTGGGCAGCTAAATAATGAAATTAGGGCTTTATTTCCGCAAGTTAATGCTTTAGTTCAGCAAATAAAGGTTTACAAGCTTTATACACACATTGAGTTTATTGTAATAGGATAGATATAACCCAGAGCTCTGATGTCAATTCCCTAGGCAGCTGAGGGACATAGTTTGACTGACCTTATCCTTCTGTTTGCCTTGAATTTGATGTTCACTGTGAAACAATGCACATTCTGTTATTAACTGTATGCCTTTCAGCAGAGCTAAGCTGTATTTGGATGTGCTGCCTCCAACCTAAAATGTTGCAGAAACTTTCAGGTCTCCCTTTTTATCACTGAAGAACCTCCATAATGATAAACAGGTCATTGTGTTGGGGAAAAAATCAAACCTTACTGTTCCCTTTTATGCCAGGCTCTGAGCTGGCTGTTGTCTAGATGAAAACTGATAGTTTTGAAGCAGCAAGGAAGAAAGAAATCATGTCTGTCTATGGGGAGTGATCTTGATGCTACAGAGTACTTTTGAACTGGGAACTGAGTTTCTACTTACATGCTCAGACCATGTTTTCCTTCTTATATCTTGAGGAACAATATCCAAGCAGGACACTCACAGGTGAAGCAGGCAGACACAAGAGGTTGTAGACCCCTGAATATGAATGCTCAGAAGAAGCTTGCTATTGAGCCTGTTCCTGATGCCATAGAAACAGACAATAAATTTCCCTGCAAACCCCATCTCTCCAGTTGTAAAATGGATTAATGATACAGATCTCCTTTAACAACATCCTATAAGGTATAATGATAAAGTGAAGTTCGACAAAGTCTGAGTCACAGGCCTATAAATGTATGGCTTTATTGAATCCACAGGACCATTATAATAAAACCACCAAAGATCAACTAAGAATCAGCATTTCCATAGAGCCATGAGTCCTTCCAGACACAACAGCCATTGAAGTTCTAATCTTCTCTGAAAAACATAGATGTGAAAAAGGAATTGGGGGAATGTGAGTGTACATGTGCAGTATGAACATTTTCTGAGCAAATCAGGTTGTGTGACAAATTCCAATGAATGACTGGGCACTGCGAGAGAGGAGTGCTTAAATGAATGCACTTGGTAGAAGGAATGATGATATGTTATTCAGAAGCTCAACTTCTGATCACTCATGAGCCCTTACAAGCAGTGTATTCTTTTCTCACTTTACTTAGAAGTTTCATGTTTTTTCTCTAAGAAGGCCTCCTACCTCCTCATTCTCATTACCACCCACTGGCTTCTCACTTCTGTCTTCCCAATGTCTTTTCAGCTACTCTTCTACAACTCCAAGGGCTTTTTTCCCTCTGTGTTTGTTTTGTATCAGTGGCATTTAAAATGTCTGTAATAGTGAGAGTTTCCATGGAGTCAACAAGCAGCTGCAGTCATTGATGTTAGATTCAGACTACAGAAAGACAAAGCTTGAGCAGCAATTGCAAGGAGAAGATAGGGTTTTGCTGATGTTACAATGAGCAAGGAAAGCTGAATTATTCTTCAGGGCAAATGTCTCTATTAGCAAAAGCAATAGACAGAGCTGGAGGTGGCAACACTGATGAACAGGGATATGGGGAGCTCTGCAGGAGATAGATCAGCATGTGAGTGAGAGCCCAGAAATTCTGGGTTCATGCTTGGAGGACTTTTTGGCAGCAATTTAGAGGGAGGTATAAATGGAGAAATTAAAATTGAAACATTAAAAATTGAAGAACCTGAAGATTTAGATTCTTCTGTCAAGGCAAGTGGTAGTTCAAGTGTGATGGACTGGAAAGATTCAGGGTTCATGTTGTATGTCCTCAGCATTTTTTAACAGGGCTTTCCTTGTTTGTTCTTTTTTTTTCTCATTTGCACATTTAGTTTATTTAAGGTCTTTCTCACAGGAGTTAAAGATATGTTCGAATCTTTTCCTCACTTCCTCTTTCTTGGACTCTGGGGCAGTTAAAGAATGTAGCAGGGTCTATAGCCTACCCTGTAACTCTGGTTTAAGTTAGTCTTTCTCCCAGTTACATTCTGCTCACTGGTTTACCTTCTAGCCTCTTCTTTCTGGATGCTCCTGACACACTCAAGCAAAAATGGAGAGACAGGACAGTGACAAAAATTCAGGAAGCCTTTCCAGGAATAGCTTCTGCTTCTTCTTTAAGCCCTCTTTGTGCAGCCAGACTATGTGACATATGAGGGGAAGGAGTGGCTTTGTGTGAATGAGATTAACCTCAGTCCATCCTTTCCACTAATACCAACTGTAGAGGCTATAGGTCTTCCCATGTGGCTTGCACTGTTTGTATCTTTTCTCAGCATCTGCTAAGTTCTGGACTAAAACTCACTCTGAGATTTTCTAGGCCAGAGTGAGCACCGTGAGATAAAGTGCTTGGTCATTAGCAGGATGAGATCCCCTCCTATTACACCTGAGCATCAAATTCTCAGAGGTACAGGTTCTCCCATTCTCTTTCTGTGGCATTTTATCATGGCCTTCAGCTGTATGATCCTGAAGAGCTAGAGCTAACTGCCCTTCCCATAAAGCCTTTCAGCAGTGAATTATCTGCCTTTACATACCTGGCAATCACGTCATTGTGTGGTTGTACTCTGGTCAGTTAGCTCAGCTGGTGCAGGTCACTCAACAAATCCATTGAATAGATGGATTCCTGAAGTATAAAAACCATCAGGGGACTCTCTGCTACTACCCAAATTTGCTGGTGCTGTATCTTTTAAATCAGTTACATCCTGTCCTATCTCAAAGTCTCAAGAGATTACTTAATGTGTAATAAGTCTGCAAGGGTTAAATTCCTGCTGGCAAAATTCATTGGTACACATAGCTATGGTTTCCATAAGGGTGCAGTTTGGCAGAACTGCAAGAGGGGAATTACAGTGATCAATATGCATCACAAGCAGAGCATGATAAAGGTTTCAATGATGGTTTTCTTCTATTCTGTAGAGTACTGCAGCCTCCAGCAGTTGAGACTGGGCCAGCACTTTCAGTGCTACTAAATATTGAGAAAATGCACATGTGAAAATGTCTTTTCTTTTTTTTTTGGAGACAAACACTGAATTACCTTTGTACCTGTGCACTGCCTAGAGATAGAAATAACTTTGTGAAGCCCATGTGCTTTTTCTAACGCACTGCCATTCTTAGAATGTACACTGAGGGACATACTGCCTGGCTCTTAGATTTCCTCTAAGTATTTTAAACGTCTGGGTAATAAACCTCCCTGCATTCCCTGTGGTTTGCACAGTGCATTAAAGATGACATTTAAAGCAAGCTCTGCCAAAAAAAAAATAAATTAAGTATTTGTCTAAAAAGCCATACATAAAGCAAGTGCAGTTATTATAACCATGGTGGTAACAACTCCTAAGATTTTATGACAGCTCTCCTTAGATGTTTTAACTGGAGCTCCAGCTCCTGATTGTATTTAAATACATAGCAATCTCAGCTAATATATCATTTAAATGACTTTTGGTTATAGAGGGAGAAGGCTAAAATGTGACCCTCAGCATTCCCTTACCAAAAGTAAATATTTGTTCTAAATTTTTGTGACACTTTAACCCACCTTAGTGGTGGGAAGGCAGAAAGGGGATTCGATTGAGTGTTTTGGAACATTTAGTTTTGACATTTCTGCACACCTACTGTGTTGTTCCTTTAGTATGCGGACAGTACATGCAAGTAAAAGATCCACATATATGTTCACAGCAGCTGTAGCAGGTATTGGTAACACTCGTGGCGAGTCAGTGGAGGATGTATTGAGCTCTATAACTGTGGAAATATTCCTGCATTCAAGTGAATACTTTTTTCTATAGCATTTGTAAGTTGTGGTTTCCCAGCCACATGGGCTGAACTGCTGCTGCAAAGCATTGAGGTGTTTCCTAAAGGACCTGCCAAATATTGCTGTATAAGGATTTTAATTTTTCAACATCAGGACAATGAATATTCAAAATCCAAAAGTTGTTTGGAATGAAATAGTTAAGTGCAGTATTGTGTCTCAGCACTACATGACTCTTTCAGGTTCAGATATGTTATATTACCAATTCTGGCCTGGATGTGGTAAAAATACATAAACATTTTTAACAACTGATGTGCATGCCACTTGGGTGCAGGCTATGAGCCTTTGTCATGGTGGAAACTTCACAAGCATAGTATAGGTGCAGAGTTTTCAGTTGAATCTATAGCTCTTATTTCTGTTGTTCAAGGAGTTCCAGTCTGCTTGAATCACAAAAGTACTTAGATGCTTGCTCATCATTTTCAGCTTGTTTCTGAGTTCTTCTGGAGTCTCCAAGTTAAGCACCTGTGAGAATTAAGCATGTGATCTTCTGTGTCATATCTTTGATGCAAGACTCTGCTGTAGTCAAAAGGGCTTTTTCCAAGTAATGACTGCACGGTTTAGTCTCACACATCTCATTATTTTTTTTTTTTCCCTTCCGATAGCAAGCTTTTTTTTTCTAAGCCTGTGTGAATAATCATGATTTTTAACCTTTCTTCACAGGAGTGTTTGCATTTGGACTTTTTGCCACTGACATATTTGTAAATGCTGGCCAAGTAGTGACTGGGAACTTGGCTCCCTACTTCCTGACTGTATGTAAACCCAACTACACTGGAAATGACTGTCGGGCCCACCACCAGTTCATAAGCAATGGCAACATCTGCACTGGGGATGTGGAGGTGATTGAAAAGGCAAGGAGATCCTTTCCATCCAAACATGCTGCTTTGAGCATCTATTCAGCATTATATGCCACGGTGAGTGCCAGCAATGACTGCTAACTTGTATGCAAGGTTTCTGTATGTGTGTCTAGATGGGGTTTTGGAAAAAAAAAAAAAAAAAGGATTGTTTTTTAGGCAGGGCTTTTTTCTTTATCTGTGGAGGGAAATCCCATTCTCTCTCCCTGTTTTACTAATCCTACTAAAAAGAAATCAAATGCCCATTGCTTTTTAGGCACTGTATGATGTGGAAGCATGAGGTCCTAATCTTATCTTTGCTGCTGTCTTGGAGGCCTTTGAGTATGCATTCAACCTCTTCTTCTCCCTGCTTCTGTCTTGTGAACATTGAAATGAAGTTGATGCTTAAACAGCTACTGGATCAGTACTGTTTCTGTTTTCACATGCTAAGGGATGTGGAACATCTAAAATGTAAATTGTGCCATTTCAATAGGAGGTTGAACTAAGCTGGATTTTGCTCCTTTTGTTTAGGACCTAAATTCCCTGTGCAAAGAAGGTTGTAATAAAAGTCAGTGCCAGAAGTTTGCTGTTATCACAGAGGAATGGACCCCACTTGATATCTTGACTAGGTGACGCTGCTGTACTGTCAGAAAGGAATATACTGTCTTTAAAAATCTAGTGAAATAGATCAGCTGCTCCTTTGTGCTCTCTGGCTAAATTTTCTGTAGTATTTGAAGACTGATCCAAGAAAGTAGGAAACTTCGGCAGTTTTGCCATTAAGATACAACGACTTAATCTCAAAATGGCTTAATTTCTTCCCCAATAGCTTGACTTGATTTAGTGGCAGAGTCTGTCTGTAGGTCATTGGGATTTGCAAAAAGCCTGAAACTTACTAATGACAGGATATTTAGTGATTATTTTATCCTGGTCTTGGTTGCAGATGAATAAAACACCACATTATTACTATAAAACGAAAAGGCCATCCGGTGCAATTTCAGTATCCATCTCTTTGCACTGAGAGTTGTTTAAATAAAGATGGAGATATAAATTGGTAACTCCTTTGCTCAGGATTTATTGGCAAGTGTTTGGAAAGTTTGTAATATTTTGCACACATTCCTTCTGATCAATGTCACCATGTGTGACATTCAGTTCCCCATGAACTCAACATTCTTCTAGCAGCAGTTTTCGTCATGATAAACAATTAGCTGGAAGCTTCAGGATCAGGTCTGGTCCTGGTTCTGCCCTAAGCAAGTTACATCCTTTCATGGACTTTCCCTGAGCTGAAGTCCCCAGTAGTTCAGTGTTCCTGAGCCCCAGTCTTTCAACGGCACTTGCGCTTCTCCCCACATCGGAAGATACCAAGTGGAGACAGAACATGAAGTTATTTCTAAGCCCTTAAGGCAGTTCAGCCTATGGCACTACCCAATTTTAGCCCAGTTTTCTCTCTGAACACAGCCTCTAGCACTAAACGTGTTGTCACTTGTCTTTTCTCTGCCTGTCATTTGGTAGTAAGATGGGCATCACACAAAAAATGCAGTGTTCAGATCTAGCTTTGCTTAATTGTGCTGTGCACAATTTTTTGAGTAGTGTCTTGCTGATTTTGCTATGCATGATAATACGGGCTGATGAAAATAAAACACAGGGTATTTGGTTAGTAACAGCCCTATTTTGCATAAAGCTGAACTTCTGAGCCATGGAGCAAGAAAAAAATAAATCTTATTGAACATGAAGAAGTAGAAGAATGGAAGCAGCACAGACATTATCTTTAGTAGTATAAATGTTTATTGAGATCTAGTCATCTCCTCTCATCACTGAACATCAAATATAATCTGCGTATGTTTCTATATTGATTTGTTCACCATTCTGCTAGGAACAGTACTCCCACTGTGACTGGTTTGTCTTTGTGTTTTGTTGAGTTTGTATTTATCTACTCTGCTCTCTCTACTCTCTGCTCTCTCTTCTGTCCTCATGAGACCCCATCTGGAGTACTGCATCCAGTTCTGGGGTCCTCAGAACAAAAAAGATGTGGACCTGTTGGAATGAGTCCAGAAGAGGGCCACAAAGATGATTAAAGGACTAGAGAACCTCCCCTATGAGGACAGGCTAAGGGAGTTGGGGTTGTTCAGCCTGGAAAAGAAAAGGTTTTGAGGGGATCTTATAGCAGTCTTCCAGTACCTAAAGGGGGATTATAAGATAGAAGGGGAGAAACTTTTCAGCTGGTCAGATTGTAATAGGATAAGGAGGAATAGTTATAAGCTTAAGGAGGGGAAATTTAGATTGGAGATTAAGACCAAGTTCTTTACCTGGAGGGTGGTTAGGCACTGAACAGGTTGCCCAGAGAGGTTGTGGATGTCCCATCCCTGGCAGTGTTCAAGGCCAGGCTGGATGTGGCCCTGAGCAACCTGGGCCATTCTATGATTCTATGAGTAATCAACTAGGTTTTTCTTTTATTGTCTACCAAAGAAGCTGAGGAGAACCCAAACCATTACCTTTGTGATCTCTGCAGGCAGAGATGTATCTTTTATACGTAAAGTAGAGGAAAGAGAAAACAGCCATCAGCTGTGGCTTCCACAGTTACACAAAAATTAGAATGGCATCTAATGAAGTTTTATTAATCTACCAGAAGTATTGTAGGAAGAGCCGTACATAGTACCTGCTGTTGTAACACATGCTTCTAAATACCATTCCCAAGGAAAATGATAGGCTAAAAACAGTCCTTAATTCATTAACATTTCTGGCAATAAAAAAAAAACCAAACCCAGATGATAAAATCATATGTTGCATATGGATATCCCAGTGATATCATAAAATCATAGGATGGCCTGTGTTGGAAGATCATCTAGTTCCAACCCCCCTGCCATGGCCAGGGACACCACCCACTAGACCAGGTTTCCCAGGGATACATCCTATATGGCCTCGCACACTGCCAGAGATGGGGCATCCACAACCTCTCTGGACAACCTATTCCAGTGCCTTACCACCTTCTGAGTGAAGACTTTTTTTCTAACATTCAATCTAAATCTCCCTCCTTCAGTTTGAAATCACCCTCCCTTGTCCTATTTCTTTATGACCAGGTAAAGAGTCTCCCTCCCTCTTTTTTGTAAGCCCCCTTTAAGTATTGGAAGGCCACTATGAGGTGTTCCCGAAGCCTCCTCTTCTCCAGGCTAAAAAATCCCAACTCTCTCAGCCTGTCCTCATAGGGGAGCTGCTCCAGCCCTCTGATCATCTTCATGGCCCTCCTCTGGACCTGATCCAAAAGGTTTGTGTCCTTCTTATACTGGAGGCCCCAGAGCTGGATGCAGTACTCCAGGTACGTCTCACGTGGGCAGAGTAGAGTGGCAAAATCACCTCCCCTGACCTGCTAGTCATCCCTCTCCTGATGCAGCCCAGGATATGGTTAGCCTTCTGGGCTGCAAGTGAACATTGCCAACTCATACCCAGCTTTTCATATACCATGACTGCCAAGTCCTTCTCTGCAGGACTGCTCTCAACAAGTTCCTCTCCTAGTCTCTACTCATACCTAGGATTGCCTTGACCCAGATGCAAGACCTTACACCTGGACTTTTTGAACCTCATTCAGTTCTCATGGGCCCAGTTTTCAAGTTTGTCCAGGTCCCTCTGGATGGCATCCCATCCTCCTGACATGCCAGCTGCACTACTGAACTTCATGTCATCTGCAAACTTCCTCAGGGTATACTCAATCCCCCTGTGTCATTAAGAAATTAAAGAGCACCAGTCCCTAGACTGTATATATGTATGGCTAGGCTTCGCGAACGAAGATCCAGGGAGGGCTCCATCCACGCTCCTCATCAGTGCCTTTTCCAAGCACGCTGATAAAAAGAGGATAGCNTCCCTAGGCAGAGCCCTGAGGGAAACCACTCCTCACCAGTCTCCACCTAGACAAAGAGCCATTGACCACAACTCCCTGGCTGCATCAATCCAGCCAATTTCTTACCCATCAAATAGTTCACCCTTCAAATGCAATTTTCTCCATGTTAGAGATAAGGATGTCATGTGGAACCATGTCATAGGCCTTACAGAAATCTAGGTAGATTACATCGGTCAGTTTTCCCTTGTCAACTTCATGCCCTCCTGAGAAAGATCATGGAAGAGTCAATGACAAGGGCATCTAACAGATGTTAGTGTTCACCAGAACACAGAAAACTAAAATATTTCACCAGCACAACTGGAGGACCTCTTATTGTAGAGAAAAAAATAGATATTCTTGTTGGTCCTCCTGATTGCCTGTGGAGTGAAAGCAAGGTGCATTGTTTTAAAGTCACAAGAGGGTCCCTATGGTTGTTTATGCCTGGGTGTGTTCCTTCTTGACTAGAGTGATACAATATACCTGGACACGAAACTTCAACATTTGGAAAATTCTGAATAGCAAAGAATTCTACAGCAAATCCCATCTGCACCCTTGGTCATTGTGACTCCACCACAAAGTTCTTCAATCTCTGCATTAACACTCAGCAGACTAATCAAAGAAAATCAAGGCTGCACTTGAGCTGCACTGAGCATCTAGGAGACTGCATCATGTTCTACAATACACATCGCTGTAAAAGGCTCTACTGCTCTCTTACTGTAGGAGTCTCTGTGATAAAGGAAAAGATTTTCTGTAAAACTCGTGGGACACAGAGTTTTTCAGTATTGGTATGAAATTGTGGACTTCCCAAGGAAAGTAAACTATCACAAATTTCCCCACTTTCTGCTGAAAGGACAAGAGAGATTTCTTTGACTCTGCCTTTCTCATCATAGATATAGCAGATATTCTGAACAGATGCATGTATTTCTTATATATATATGTATGTATGTTTATTTTAAACTTTCAGGCAAAAAAAGTTTCCGTTTGTCCATGCTTTCATCTGTCTGAAAAAGGTGGGGAGGAACTACACACAGGATGAATGCTCCTATCACACATTGCACACTGCTAAATACACTGCTTGACTGTACTGATAAGAGAACAGCAAAGAAGTTGGATAGTTTATATAGTAAAGTCATATGTAATTTTTTTTATATGGTTTATTCTATTTTCTTCACATCTTTTTATATTTAATTCCTTTCTCTCCCAAATATATGCATGGGGTTCATTAAAAAGTATTCAGAGCATGGTGAAACTTCATGCAGTAGTATGAACATAAATTCTTAACTCCTTTTGCAGGCATTTAGTCATGTACATTCAGAGTGCATGTTTGCTAGCATATGAGCAACTACTTGCGTAAGTCAGGAAGTCAGTAAAACTGAGCCTGTACATACCAGCTCAGAAAAAAGCCCAGTATGTAAACACAGTTGATGTGATATTTGACATACTGAAACACTATTTAACATCATTGTTCTCTTAAAAGTGTTTTCTGAATTACCTTAAACCTATTCCTCCATTTCCCAATGTTTGGGATTTTTTTGTTTGTTTAGCTGGGTTTTTTTTAGCAAATCATTGGAGTTTTTCACATCCTTGCTGATTTAGTATTTGTCTGGGTAGAAAAATATGCATTTCTCACAGAGACCCTTTTTGTTTGTGGCTTGCCCTTTGTTTCAGATGTACATCACAAGCACAATTAAAACAAAGAGTAGCAGGCTAGCCAAACCTGTGCTGTGCCTGGGTACTCTGTGTGCTGCATTCCTCACTGGGCTAAATCGAGTTTCTGAGTATCGGAACCACTGTTCGGATGTGATTGCAGGCTTCATCTTGGGGACTGCTGTCGCTTTGTTTCTGGTAAGCCCATCAGTCCTTCCACATTCCTTTTGAAAATACCTTAGTTTAAAAAAATACTATTCTTTTGTAGCCTATTGCAGCTGATTCATCCATTTAGTAAGAACTAATTCTGACCCAACTAATGAAAGATATCATCACAGAAAATCCTAATATGAAATCAAGTTGATACTAATTAGTAAAGCTGATATTTGTGCTTTGTATGTATTTCAATGTTCTTTTAATGAATATATATGTTCTTACTTGATCTGCCCTGGAAAAAGCTTTAAAAATGTCATGTAGATTTCAACTAACTAAAAGGGGGACATGCCTGAGACTGCTTCTGTGACACTCCTGTATTGCAAAGCTTCACTGCCTGCCTGGCATCCAGCAAAAATGTAGGATACAGAGTGTTGCCTGGGCTCTAAGCAGTGCTCCTCATTCCCCATTTTATTTCAGAGCATAAGAGAAGTCCAATAGAAAGGAAGATCAGAATAAACTTCCTGGGAGATGAAAGTGCCTCCTTTTGTAGCATTTGGACTTGAGTTGAGATTGTTCACCATCTCACAGGATAATCAGATGTATTAAAATGTTTTACAGGTCTTCCCACAGAATCTAGGAACAGTATCTCTCTGGATGTTAGATGTTATGCTGTTTGCTGTGTGGTTTAGGTGTTTTGCTCAGTGAGAGATCTATTGCTGAGGATTTACCCACAGCAAGCAGTCAGTGTGATTTTCACTATTACCAAGAAATGTAGCTAGCTCCATTTAATCAAAACATGCTTCAAGACTGTCCCCTGCATAGCAACAGACACTTTATCCCTGTAATCAGGAGGGATTACATTCCAAAGATGTCTTAAATCTAGATCGTCCTGTTCCTGATTTTTTTTTTTATTCTGTAGTTTAAAAAACAACAACAAACCTTCATGTATCATTTATTCCTGTGTCCCCTTTAAATAAAAAGATGTTGGCAACCTCTGACCTGAATCTCCTTGGCATTAATATAAGTACTTTGTCTGATTCCCACTGGGAAAAGCATTTTAGCTCTAGCCCATGCAATGTAACAGGAAGTCACACCATATATCTGGTCAGGTCAATCTCTATACTCCCAGTACCTATTTCTAGCAGTTACAGTCTGCTCCCAGCCACATTTTGCCCCACCTTCTGACACCCTGCAAGTGTCACAAGGGTCACAAGGCCAATTGCAGAGTGGTGGAAAGGGTCTCTCCCCAGAGTTTAGAGGGGAAGGGTGTTGTGAGATTCCTGCTGGTGGGACAAGAGTCACTCAGGCAGCATCCTGATCCTTGCTCAGGTCAAAAGAGCAGCGAAGAGGAAGAGCCAGTAAGGAGCTGGCTGGAGGGATCACTCTACCAGCAGATGTATCAGCTCCTGGATGTATTTTCTCCAGTGTGTTCCCAAGCTGCAAACTGCCATGTGTGTTATTAGCATCACTATGTGGGTGTAGTAAGACTAGTTATACAAAGGGGAAGAACTTGTGAGACAAACACCACAGCAGCTGCACTGGAAGTATGCAGGAACGGTGCTAAATGAGCTTGATGTCAGCCACGTGTGAGGTACATTCAGCCACCCAGTGAGCTGGTTTTGCTGTTTGGAAATGAAAGTCAGAACATGAAGGAAGTATTTGGCTAATAAAACGCACCATCGAGGTAGTCCTTGATTTTGTGGTGGTGATAAGTCAGACATGGTAGTCTCTATTGCATAAAACATAAAAAGGCTGAAAAGGATTCATTAGCTCAGATAACAGGCCAGATGAACCCATTTACCCAGTCCACCATGCCCAGTTATTATGCTGGTAGGCACACTGTAGCCTTAGACTGAGATAGGTGATGCCTCGGCCAAAACCCAGGTTAAGTTCTTTGCAGAAACTGGCAGTTGTAAGACCCCTGATGACAATTCTGAAGTTTTTCCTGGGGACAGTAGCTGCTGACCTCGCTTTTCTTTTGTTTTCTTCTCTGTGTTACATAGGGGATATGTGTTGTCCATAACTTTAAAGGCATTCATGGAACTCCTTCTAAACCGAAGCCTGAAGACCCACGAGGAATGCCTCTAATGGCTTTTCCAAGAGTGGAAAGTCCTCTAGAGACATTGAGTGCACAGGTACTGTAAATCCTCTCACCCAGACGACCACCAAGCACATTTTCATGGAATAGAATCATAGAATTGTCAGGGTTGGAAGCGACCTTAAAGACCATCTACTTCCGACCCCCCTGCCATGGGCAGGGACACCTCCCACTAGATCAGGTTGCTCAGAGCCCAAACCAGCCTTGCTTCAAATCTTCCAGGAATGGGGCTTCCACCACCTCTCTGGGCAACCTGTTCCAGTGTCTCGCCACCCTCACGGTGAAGAACTTCCTCCTAACATCCAACCTAAATCTACCCTCCTCAAGGTTGTATCCATTAGACCCAGGCCTATCGCTACCTGACATCCTAAAAAGTCCTTCACCGGCCCTCTTGTAGGCCCCCTTCAGATACTGGAAGGCTACAGGAAGGTCTCCTCGGAGCCTCCTCTTCTCCAGACTGAATAATCCCAACTCTCTCAGCCTGTCCTCATAGGAGAGAATTTTCTGTTATGGAAGGGTAAAAGCTAGTTGTATACATAACTACACAAGAAGTTGGGGGGTTTCCTAACATTAAGCCTGTTGAACAGAGTGAAATTGCGTCAGAGGAGAGTTTGTTTTAAGGCATTTATCCCTTAAACTACTAAATACTGTGTATCTTCTGCCCATGTGCACATCCAAAGCTAAAGCAGTTGAATTTCACATGCCTCTGCATATCGTTTTTGGTAACAAACTTTTGCTTAGAGAAACAGAAAACAGAGAGAAGCAAAGATAATTCTGCCTAATTACACTTCAGAATGCTTTTGGGATGTCTTAAGGATTTACTCTAACATTCATAATCCAGTGGAGAAACTAAGCTGTCCAGAAAAATATTATAGAGATTAGGGTTTTATCCTTATTACTGTTTAGCATCCTCTATATGAAGAAAACATATACTATTTTCTATCTCTAAGTTATCAGATAAGAAGTTAACAGCATTCTTTCAAGCTTGCAAAAAAAAGAGGTTAGCAGGAGAATCATTAGTGATGGTGTTTCTGTTAAGCTACTAATTTCAAATGGCTTGTGTTGGTGCAACTGAATCATACCCTGTTCTTTCAGAACAAATAAGGAAATTCCACCTCCCAAGAATTTCTGGGAACAAGTAGGAACTGTACTTTATCAGTAATCTGAAGTGCCCTGGTGTATTTTATTTGTTCTTTAAATTGTACTTGCTTTATTAGATGGCTTGTTATTCCTGTGCACATGGAAGATCAAGATCAATAGTGACCTGTTAAACCCTTTGACAAATAAACTGAAATCAGGAATTAAAAAAAATAGAAAGGACACTGTTTCTGATGCCTGGAAATACTTTGCTTAATTGGAAAGTCAATTTTGACTGGACAAAGATTTGCTGGAAGACTTTCAATTAAATCTGCAGAAGTGTGTGCGTTGATTATTCTCTTAGTGGACTAGCAGTCCAGAAACTACTTGCATATCTGTGGCGGATCATGTATAGCAGAAGAGCTGAACAGGTAAAAAATAGACTGTGAGAAAAATTTTGACTACTCAGTTGTTCATAGCTTTTGGACTGAAACACAGGCAGGGACTAGTCCTCAACTGTTGATGTCTACTATAACCAACAGGAGATCAGTCTCTAAATGACAGAATCACACAGAATCACAGAATCGATCGGGCTGGAAAGACCTCCGAGATCATCAAGTCCAACCCTCCGTCAACCCTAATCCATTTACTAGATCATGGCACTCAGTGCCACATCCAATCTTCGTTTAAAAATCTCCAGGGATGGTGAATCCACCACCTCTCCAGGCAGGCCATTCCAATGCCTGATCACCCTCTCTGTAAAGAACATTTTTCTGATCTCCAACCTAAATTTCCCCCAGCAGAGCTTGAGCCCGTGCCCCCTTGTCCTATTGCTGGGTGCCTGAGAGAAGAGACCAGCCCCCACCCGGCTAGAACTTCCCTTCAGGTAGTTATAGACAGCGATGAGGTCTCCTCTGAGCCTCCTCTTCTCCAGGCTAAACAACCCCAGCTCCTTCAGCCTCTCCCCATAGGACTTGTGCTCCAGTCCCTTCACCAGCCTTGTTGCTCTTCTCTGGACCCGCTCCAGCACCTCAATATCNGTATGCTTGTCTAAGCCATAGGCTACCAGCTTATCCAAGAGTATATTATGGGAGACAGTGTCAAAGGCCTTGCTGAAGTCCAAGTGCACTTGGTGACCATAGATATACCATGCAGGAGTAGATAGGGAAAAAAATTATCCTATTCTGCAGCTATTATAAACAAGTCCTTGGGAGTAGCTTCTCTTTACTGCAGATATGGGAGGTGCATTGTCCTCCTCTGTGCAGATTTCTGTATCTATTCCCACACAAAATCCTGCAGATGCAGCATGATCCAAGGGCAACTCAGTACTGCCACTGAAGTCCTGAACATTGGCTTCCAAGAAGGTTAAATCAACACTGTTGCCACATAAAGAGGACCTCAGTGTTGCAATATATCTCTCATCAGGTATATTTTGTCATAAGAACCCCACCTATGTATGAGTTTAGGCTCTACGTGTTCTCTAGTATCAAATTGTGTAGAACTTACATGCATACACCACGTGAAGCCAAACCCTTAATCTTCTAGGCTCGTCACGACCCATTGTATTAGTTTTGTGACTGTATGAAGTCCTTGAACCTGTACTGACATTTACCTCTCAAAAGGATCCAGTGCAGTTTGAAGGTCTCTATTTGTATTGGGTTTGGCTGAGATGTTATCTTCAACCCAAGGCACAGCATTTCTGAAAAACTGCTATGGGGGCAGTAACTCCATCTCAGCCAAACCCAATACGCTGTTGAAAGTCACATCTTGGTTTTTAGTGAGTGTTCATAGCCCAGAAGCAGGGCTTGAGTTCAGCATTTTCCACTAGAAGCTCAGGAAAGCCCTATATTAGCTGGCAACAGATTTTATCAGTGAAAGTTTTTCTCATTCACTTTACACACTAGGATATGTAAGTACCAAAATGCATGCAAATGTTCATGTGTTTGCCTTTTCTTCTTTGCAGAATCACTCTGCCTCTATGACTGAAGTAACCTGAGATGGAAGATTGGCAGTCGAAGCTATTTTTTATTACCCTCCAGTACAATACTCCAAGACACACAGTTACTAAATGTCTAACTGTGATGACAGTATTATGTTATGTCTAGTTAGAGGCTAATGTTTTGTACTTTTTTTGTATGAGGAAGTGATGTAGCTTGCCCCAATTTTTTGTCAGCTTTAATATTATTATGCCAGAATTTAAAAGCAAAATGGAAAAAGAACAAAAAAACCTTTTTCTTGTTTAAAGTGTGCACTGAGGAACTACATCTATAGAATTGTTGTTGTTGTTATGTGATATTTGTACACTTTTTTTTTATTTTTGAATTTATATATCTTGAAAAAAAAAATCACTTTTACCTTTCCTTACCATAAGAAGTGCTTCTACCACTGGGTCAGATTATGATCTGAGTATGTGCAGCATAAATCTGAAGTAACTGCATATATTTAATTCAGATTAAAATAATGGTGATCAAGAATCTAACCTGAGTGACACTATCAACAAGTAATAAACATCCATTCTTGATTCAGTGAGCCACTTAGGCATTCCTTAGCATTATGGACTTCAGTTAGCCATCCAGTTTCCAGATTACTTCAGACTTGAAGTATGTCCTTAAGCATCTTACTGAATCAAAGCCTGATTGTTCTGGTGTGGGTGATTGTGCTAGTTATTGAAGAATAACTAAAACAACATACTTGGTCTGCAATATAGACAGACTGGACATGAAAATTTATAGTAGTAGCTAATAGCATGTGAGCTGACTATATCATCTCCCTAGATCTCCATTCCTCCCCGAGGCCCAGCTAAAGCTCGCAGTGAAACCTGGCTTCAGGAATTGTCTATGGGGATATACAGCCACCACTGTGGAGCTAAGGCTGTGCTTTAAGTGTTTCATAACTTCATCATAGATTTGTGGGGTAACTAGTACACTGGTGCAAAGGAAAAGCAACACCACTTCTCCAGTGGAGTGGCATTACTTGGCATTCAGATTGGCGGAACAATGAAGCCCATTTTGCCCCAGCAGTGTAGTTTTCAGTGAGGGACTTTGGCAAGTAAATGAGAACAAAAACAAACAAACAAACAAACAAACAAAAAAAAGAACAACTGACAGTCTGTATTAGCAGTCTGCATTTTTGTAAAGTCTGCGCTACAGAATTTATATCAAAACTGCTGTGTTACAATTTAACAACTTTGTTTAAGGAATAAAAAGACAATTATGTGTGGGTGGGAGGTGGGGGGAAGAACAAAAAAGGGGTCATTTACAATCACTAGAACTGGGGCAAAGGCTTCATTACATGACTTTTCACTGTTTCTAGGATTTTCCTGCATCTCATTCTTTTAGCATGGTGATAACTGCTGTGTGTCTCCTTTAAAGAATGGAGCCTCTGTCTGTACTTTTACAGGAATGTTTACCTCACATTTCCATGTTGGTTCTTCTTGGCTTTTTTTGTATATTTTTTCCAAAACAGATGCAAAAAAAAAATTGTAAAAAAAAAACCCTGGTCTCTGTCATTTACCTACAACAGAAAGAAAATTTGGGATATCTATTGTCTGCTCTTCAAGCATTTCTTCTAGGTTGGTATTTTCCTCTGACTTGACTGATGTCTACTTAAATCTTAGGAATAGAAGGATCTGACTTGGGCCATGCAGGCTTTCTGTGACCACGAGGAACCATCAGTAGTGTTCTGGGTCTGTCACTACAATTTTGATCCAAATTCCACAAAGAAAATTTCTGCTGAATAAATCTGGCTGAAGAATAGGTAATAGATCAGTGTTGTGCTGTGTTAGGTGAATAATGACACATTAGCAAAGCTTTTCGGCAACGAATACTCCACTCAGTATGCCCAGTCAGTGGCACCTAAGTCCACTCATACTGCAAAGGGTTGGCAGAGGGAGTTGAATATTGAATTCTAAGAAAAAAAATCTTTATGTTCTGCAACCTAGTTTTTGCAGATGTGGTCCCTGGGGTTGCAGTCCTCCCAAGCACAGTCACAACAGCGTTGATGTTGCATTCTTGGTCAATGTATGTATGTACTACTACTAGTACTACTGCTGCTGACAGCCTGTATCCATGGAGATGAGCTTGTGGCAAAAAGCATACACACACACAACATTTATGCTGCTGCATAAAGGGCCTCCACCAGCCCCACAGAACACTATTGGTGGTGCATTCTGCTGGGATACAACAGCAGGAGCTGAACCAATGTGCCCTGTATGGTTAGGCTTCGCAAATGAAGAACCAGGGAGGGCTCCACCCACGCTCCTCATCAGCGCCTTTTCCAAGCGTGCTGATAAAAAGAGGATAGCAGATAGCACCCTCGAGCCTGTGCTATGGATTTTTTTTAAGTGAGACACAGCATGCACAGAGCTGGACCCACCCTTTAGTCCTAAGGTTCATCTGCCAGGGCCTAGCAAGCTTTTAAATATGAACATCCTTAGGACATAGGTTTTATTAGAGTATCCTCCCTCTTAGACGGAAGGCCTTAGTGGGGCTAAACGAGCTCCATCTGCCCGGGTTTGGAATTAGAGATGTCCTTCTCCTAAGATGACTGCCAGAAGGCTAATGAGCACACCCTACCCATATTCTTGGTCAATAGCTTCCACAGAATCAGTATTGTCCCCATTTGCTTACCATGTAGTATGATGGTACAGGCAGTCTTCCTGAAGGTGAAAGACACAGTTTTGAGTTTTCTCCCCATCCTCCAGGTTGAAGGATTTGAGCTTCAATTTTCCACTTTCTGAAGGACTGTTTTATCAATTATGGTGATCTGTTACCTGCTATGGTGCAACAAGGCGAGATGCACCTCTCTCTACTTTGAAAGCAAGTGAGCCCTGCTCTCTTCTCTGACACGGTAATTAAGAATGACTACACCCAGGAATGGTCTGCAGGTAGATGCAGATCCACAGGGGTGTGTGTGCTTTTTTGCAAGTGCCTAAGCCCTGGATGACTAGTTAGATGAAGCCAGAACTTATCACAGATGTTCACTGCATTTCCTCTTGGCTAGCTCTATGTGTTTGCAATTCTAGATTTCTAGTACTCTGGGAGTTTTCCCATTGACAGATAAGCACCTGTGCAGGAAGTCTAAACCTAAAGCACCCTTGCCTTTCCCAGGTACCTTTCCCTTCAGGAGCGGTGTCCACTTCCTGGAATCTGTGACCTAGTGAAAAATCAATCCTTGGGTAGCCTTTCAATTTTTTTTCCCCTAGTTTCTGTTCTGAGGCACATCATTCTCTATGTGCTGTGTAGTGAGTTTAGGCAGCTAACAGTGGCCTCTGTAGTCCAGCATTACACCCAACTGCATAAAATAAACATCACAGTGGCTCGCTTTTCATCATGGAGTTGGACCGTCTTTTAAGAAGGATATACGGCCCTTGGGCCCTCTGCAGTTTCTTGCACTTCAGATATGAACTCGGCCTACATAATGTGATTGGCAGCAGCTGGATGACTGGGGCCTCGCTTTGTCCCCCAGTTAACTCCCACCTGATAGGGAAGTAGGTACCCCTGCAGAGCTGTTTTTCTTGCTCCACTCAGTGTGCAAGTTCTGCCCTTTGGCTCAGTGCAAAAGCTCTAGAACATGGCTCTTGGGATCAGGAAAACCACCCACTCCTATCTTAACTGAATAGCTGTATAGAGGGAAAATTGGCATATCTTACTGAAACTAGAGGTCAGCATTAGAAATAAAATGTTCATCCTTCCCCAGACTCAAACAGGCAGACAGTGCTGATGCCCCCACAGGTTGGCAGACATGGTGGTGTAAGACAGCCTCCTGCAGCTGATTGTACATGTAGAGCAGCCTCTACATAGTGCACTACAACTTTCTTTCACTTAGGAAGACTCCAGTCCACCCAGTCCAGCACCCAGTCTCTCTGTTAAGAAATACTGTAACCTGTCTGGTTTTGCCTAAAACAAATGATGATCAGCCCTCCTACAAATACACCGGGAGAGCTTTTATTTGTTTATGATTGAAGTCAACAGAAATTAGGTACTACTGAAATCCCAAGGAGAACTGCTCTTTTTTCTACATGTAATAAACAGAAACAAGGAAACCTGAGGATGACTAAGTGAACTTTTATTTGGAATATTCACACATTCAGTTGCTACCAAAATGAAAGGTCTCTGCTTCTGCTCTGTAGTCCTGCCTTAGGAACACAAGCAAAACAATGCAAGGCTTTGTGGTGCAACTCACTGCTCCCAGGTGATCTTCAGGTTTGGGGGTAGCTCTGCAGCACACAGTTCATCAACCCTGGATACATCCTTTACAGGCGTGCTATAGAAATTCAAGACATCCCCAGCACTGCGCATCAGGTGGAGCTGTGAATTTGGGACAGCATGACCAAGGTCTGCTGCCAGTTGAGCCAAGAGGCGATATTTTAACCTGTTATCTTTGAGGGGTGTCTGGTGCCAATTATTAGCAAGTGAGGGCCCAAAAATCTCCTTGATGTAAGATTCAAGGAAGCTCTGTATATTCTCTGGAGGAAGATAGCTTCTGCTGCGTGGTGGCGGGCAGATCAGGCTGGGTTCACTCATCTCCTGATGAATTATTTTGTCTGCTTCCACTTCTTTTTCCTCCTTCCTGTTGACACCAGACATAAGTACTTTCAGCCTCTGGGCTACTTAAGCCTGAGTCAGAGTACATTTCTATTCATATCCTTTTAATATCGGACTCATCTTACCCCACAGACAGTTCACACATCCCACGGACACAGTACATTTGTTACGCATGTGAGAAAAGCACATTAAACTACACATTTAGATTTCTCCCAAATGCTGCTCACCACAGAGGCTCTACATAGGAATCATCTGCCTAGCCTATTTTATTAGTCCAAATGGAAACAGAATTTTAACCAGATTAATGACTTCTTTGCCCAGTTACAAATCTGCTATGAAAAAAAAACGATAACAGAAAAGAAACCACTACTATAGAAAAAAAATTAGTCCCCACTGATAAAAATATGATCACCAGTTTTAACTAGAAAATTGAAGCCTACCCCGTGTACTTGCTCGTATGCCACATCCATGGTTTCACGTGACTGAAAAGTTACACTGAAACTACTATTTTGCATTCCCATTGTAGAACTACCCTGAAACATCTCCTTTCCCACACCTTGCAAGTTCCCTTAGAAAGCAGGTTAGACCATTAAAAATCCCTAACTCTGCGCCGGCAGACGCGCCTGCTAGCAGGGTACCCTCGGCAGGACAGCATCAGGCGTTCCGTTCGTTACACGCCCCGAGGCCTACGACAAAAGGCGCTCCGGCGCAGGAAAACCGAGCACCGAGGGCGGCAGGTTGGAACAACCAACCAGCCTTCCGACGGCAGCAAAGTACCCTCCCCGGTAGGGGTCACGGCGACCGCTCCGGCCTGCCCCGCACACCCGGCCGGGGGGAAAGGCAGCGGGGAGAAGGGGGAAAAGCCGCCTGAGCTTGTCCGCCTGCCCTCCCCCACCCCGCGACACACTGCCCAACACAACCCGTTCTACCCTCGCCGTTACCTCCGACCGCCCCAAAACGCCCTGTGCGTGGGAGCGCAGACACCCAACCGGTGACCCAGCACCCGCACGCAGCCCACTGCAGCCATCACGAGGGTACGCCAAGCCTCTTCCCGGAAGCCAGCGGGCCAGTGACGTCACTGCCCCACGCTGCCTCATGGGAGCTGCAGTCCCCCCGTGCGCGCGCATGAGGGCGAGGAATAGTGGCCGGGAAGAGCTCACTTTTTGCGTTCCTGCCTTCCCATTGCAGTCCTTGTCTCCGTCCCCGTCCCCTGAGTCCTGGGGGGCGGGGGATACCGCCTCGCCGGCCTCACGCTCCCCAGGTGAGGGGTGGGTATGGCATAGGCTGTGCCAGCAGGCGTGGGAAGGACGTTTGGCAACACGTGTGCGGGACTACAAACAACATAAGGCAGAGACATATGTCATCACCTGCTGCGACTTTAGCAGTCGCTAAAGTGCCAGTCAAAGACTCTTGGCAGCTGTCTGCAGGTTTTCCTCCTATTTCTGGGTTGTGATGTTTGCTGGTGCTGTCAGCCAGCTTCTGTGTCACAGAGTTTGTTCTGTAGGCCACATTTCTCATTGGGGAACACAATTACGTAAGAATATCACTTCTATTTTTTAAAAGGATGTTCGTATTTAAAAGGGAGAACTAGCACTTCATCTGTACATAGCCTTGTTTTGATTCATGGTGGTACAATAAACAGACTTCCACTTGCTCCAGTGACAAACACCTGTCACAGAGAATCATGAAGAGCCTGGGCACAGTCACCAGCTGCACCAGGCACAGCATGTGTGAGAGTCATAGAATCACAGAATCATCGTGGTTGGAAAGGACCTTCAAGATCACCGAGTCCAATCCATAGCCCCATGGTACCACTATCCCTAAACCATCCCCCGAAGTGCCACATCTACCCATTTCTTGAAAACTTCCAGGGATGGTGTCTCCACCACCTCCCTGGGCAGCCTGTTCCAACACCGCATCACTCTTTCGGTGAAAAAATTTTTCCTAATACCTAATCTAAACCTGCCCTGGCACAACTTGAACCCATTCCCTCAAGTCACATTGCTAGTCACAAGGGAGAAGAGGCCAACACTTGCACCTCTACAACTTCATTTCAGGTAGTTGAAAAGAGCAATAAGGTCTCCCTCCCTTAAGCAGCTGCCCTAAGCCTCCTCTTCTCCAGGCTAAACAGCCCCAGCTTCCTGACCCTGTCTGGCAAAGAAGCAGAATTATCTACCAAAGCAACAGCTCTTTTCTTTTTATAGAGTGTGAGGGTTTCTTTTGTCCATTTAGAGGAACACTTTTTCCAGTCTCAATTCTAGATGCAGTGATCTGTGCAGATCAGTAAGATGATGCTCATCAGGAGCAGAATTTTATTTGAGCTTGGGTGCATGGACACCTACAGGATCACAACCAAACTGGAAAAGAGGTGTTATTCCTGACTCTAGTATCAGCCTCTTGCTCTTTGTTCCTGGTTGAGTTCAGGATAGACTAAATGTATGCATTAACTATGCAGTGATTGTATCCATGTGAAGGAGTTTGGCTATTTATTGCCTGTATGAAAGCGTGGTTACTAACGCAAAGAGCACAAGTAGATTACAGGGCAGAGATTTTCCCTGTTTTCTCTTCCCTTGCTGGCAGGAGAAGTGGGTACCTGTGGCTGGAAGGAGCAGCCTACAGAACAGCTGCCCAAGCTTGGTCCCAGGTGACCCTGAAGGGAGACAGGAGTGTATTATCATAGAATCATTTGGACAGGCATGGTCTGAAAATCACTTGGGGTCTCCTGTGGCCCCTGGTGTGATAACTGTGCTGACAGCAGAGGGACCATTAAACTCATTGCCCACGGGAAAGTGTGGGGAGTGATACCCATGTTCCTATAATCCTTGTATGGGTAGGATGTGCTCATTAGCCTTCTGGCAGTCATGGAGCTCATTTAGCCTTGTAAGGCCTTCCATCTAAAAGGTTAAACCTCCGTCCTAAGGACTTTGCTGCCAGCGTCCAAACTTGCTAGGCCCTGGCAGATGAACCTTAGGACTAAAGGGTGGGTCCAGCTCTGTGCATGCTGTGTCTCACCTAAAAAAAATCTGTTGTGCAGGCTCGAGGGTGCTATCCTCTTTTTATCAGTGCTCTTGGAAAAGGCGCTGATGAGGAATGTGGATGAAGCCCTCCCTNGAGTAGGACCCCCCGAAGTCTTCTCTTTTCCAGGCTGAA
>VWZO01003232.1:0-104988 GCA_013396975.1 Bucco capensis
TTGCCCCTACAACTTATCACCAGCACCCCATGCGTGACTACTTCAAACTAGATTTTCTAGAGCAGTGTTATCTCACTCTTAGATACCTTGAAATAAAATCCACAAGCATTTCTTGCATTATATGCAAGAATTGACTGAAATGAATCCATAGCTTAGTTTTTAAATAAAGTAATAAAAGTGCACTGGAAGATCATTATAGTAAAAATTTGCATTAAGCTCCCTCCTTCCCTCTTCTTTCCACCTTCTCATCTTCATTCCAGACCATATGTCTTGAAATCCATATAGTTTTCTGTGAGGACAGATCTTTAAATTTGGAGTTTATGTGCAGAAACCTGCCTTTGAATGTATGTGTATGTCTTTTGTGTACTTATATATGTATATTGATTTGTCATTAAAATATTCTGCCCCTAAAATGATAATCGCATTATTTTTCATTTTATTATGAGTATTTTAAAGATCTAGAGGAACAAAAGGGAGCCTAAATAACAGTATTTTTCATGAACAGCTACAAGATCAACTTCACAGATACTGCTTTGCCCCAAGTCCTTCTTCTCAGGGCTGCTCTCAATCCATTCTCCATCTAGTCTGTATTTGTGCTTGAGATTGCCCTGACCCATGTTCATGACCTTGCATTTGGTCTTGTTGAACTTCATGAGGTTTGCTGCAGGTCTACCTCTCAAGTCTGTCAAGGTGCCTCTGGATAAACAATCCTTCCCTTCAGTGTGTTGACTGTGCCACACAGCTTGGTGTAGTCAGCAAACTTGCTCAGGGTACACTACACCCAACTGTCCATGTCACTGACAAAGATGTTAAACAATTCTGGTCCCAATACTGATGCTGAGGAACACCACTCCATCACTTTTATCTCCTCTTGGACATTGAGCCGTGGACCACAACTCTTTGAGTGCAGCCATCCAGCTAAATCCTTATCCACTGAGTGGTCCATCTGTCCAATCCATGTCTCAGCAATTTAGAGACAAAGATATTGTGTGGGACAGTGTCAAATGCTTTGCATAATCCAGGTAGATGACATTGGATATTCTTCCATTATCCACCAATGTTGTAGAAGGCCACTGGATTTGTCAGGCACGATTTGCCTTTAGAGAAGCCATGCTGGCTGACATCAATCACCTCTTTATTTTCTATGTGCCTTAGCATAATTTCCAGGAGGATCTGTTCCATGAACTTGTTGGGCACAGAGGTGAGACTGACTGGCCTGTAGTTCCCCAGATCTTCCTTTTTTTCCCCCTTTTTAAAAATAGGAGTTATGTTTCCCCTTTCCCAGACAGTGGGAACTTCTCCAAACTGCCACAACTTATCTGCTATGATAGATATTGACTTAGGGACATCATCTGCCAGTTCCCTCAGAACTTGCAGATGCACCTCAGCAGGTCCCATGCACTAGTGCACCTTCAGGCTCCTTAGATAGTCTTGTGCCTGATCTTCTCCTGTAGTGGTCAGTTCTTCATTCTTCCAGTTCCTGCCTTTGCCTTCTGCAAACCCATCCCATGTGGCTGGAGCACTTGTGCAATCAATACCTCAGTTTTCTCCATGTCCTGGGTAACCAGGTCTCCAGTTTTATTTTCATATTTTCCCTAGTCTTCCTTTTAGCACTATAGAAGCTTTCCTTGTTGCCATTTGACATCTCTGTCCAGATTTAATCTACCAGAGCTTTAGCTTTCCTAACCTGATCCCTGACTGCTCAGGCAATTTCTCTACATCCCTCCCAGGCTACCTGTCCTTGCTTCCACCCTCTGTAAGCTTTCTTTTTGTGTTTGAGTTTATCCAGAATTAATTGATTTGCAAATATAGGTATAACCCAGCCTTTAACATGCTATGAATTTGCTTTATATTTTTTTTTGTCTTATTTGTTTATCTGGGGGAAAATAAAAACAACATCCTGCCCAGGTTTGAAGGAGCAGATTCCAGTGGATTTGGTTTGGTTTTGTTGCACTGCAGCAGGGAAAAAGCAGGAGTAACGTTTTCAGTCATCCATGCTCCCAACGATTTGGATGACTCACATCCACAAAGCACTCATATCCTTGAAACACTGGTTTAGGGGAAACTTTGCTAAAACAACCAACCATTCATCAGCAGATAATTGCCAGCACTTGGATAAACTTGCAGAGCCCAAAGAAAGCTGAGGGACTTTTTATGTTGGGGAAGACTATTACTCATCGGGTGGCAGTTGCAGCATTGGAACTGCAATTGCTGCTGTGCTTTGTTAAATTTGGTATTCATAAAAAGAAAAAGAATCCACAAACAACACAAAAGTGAAACAAAAGCCCTGCTAATGTTTAAATTTTATAGTGAGATACAGCCACAAGGCACTAGCACAGAAGAGTATTTCTGATTGGCTACCAGCTGTTGGAGCTGAGCAGATGAGCTGGAAAGTAGCAATTTACAAGCTATTTCATATTTAAAACTGTTAGGTCCTGTGCAAAACAATCTTTGCTCTCTGGGAAAAACAATAGGAAAAAAATATACTCAAGAAAAAGATCCCCAGAAGAAAGAAAACATCTACTGAGAACAGATTCTCCCAGCACAATGCGAAATTTCAGCTTTCTTTCAGAGTCTTTCACATCCTTTATTTCTTTCAAGCAAATACTTTATTCTTTCAAGTGAATCAGTGTCATTTAATTATGTTAAGAATCAGACTTGCTCCTTAGAAACACTAATTACTAACTGGCTTCACCTTTACCATGTTGTGTAGTGTCACAGTTGAACTTGCAGCTCACTTTTTAATCATTGCTGTCTTGGCAGAGCTATTTTAATACAAAATCCTCCAGAATTCCTCAATGCAGTTACAGAAATGGTGATTAATTAAAGAAGATTAGTGTGCTCCCACTAGACGGGAAATATCAAATAATGTTTATTTCAGGCAAATGTAAAAAGATGTGTGCAAAACCATTGCATTCTATATATAGTCCTTCATTTAACAGCTCTCCAAACCTGCAAAAGTTGGTTCTTGTTGAAAACTGCCAGGCTACATACAATGAAATCTGGAGTAGTAATACCAGAGAGCTGTCAGTCAGCCATCCATCCATCTAATTGGCTTCTTACCATCTTTCCATCATGTTTTTTTTATAACTGGTCGCCTCTGGCTAAAATGCAAATCAGGAGGAAGAGCCGTCTAGAAAAAGCTGCTGCTTTCTTAATTATCTGTCAGGGTATGGACCAGTGGACCCTGGGCCACAGAGTAGAGTTATGCTAAGCAGCAAGGCATCATGGGAATTGGAGTGACAGCTCATTTTCCTCCTGTGTTTTTTCGGCGTTGGAATGACAATGCAGAAATACGGGTTTTTCCCACACTTTCTCTGAACACCTGGGCCAATGCTCAGGGGAACACAAAGCCAAAACTGTCACATTTCCAGACATGGTCTTATTGCTGTCACAGTGACAGGATTGTTGACAAATGCCAGCAGTCATCTCAGCATCTTGGGAAATGTCTGCCGTGGTTGTGTCAACAGCCTGACAGAAATTGTTAATGTTTAAACTTCTTCCACTGACAGAATCCTGTCTTGCTGACAGTATTTGTCATATGAAACTCAATCTTTGTCAAACTTGCTTAAAAATTAACACTTTCTCCATTTCTTTTGCAGCTAACTGCCTGTGTGCTTTTTTTTTTTCTTCTTTCCTTAAGTAATAAGATTTCAACAAGGTAATATTCCACAATCCACAATGAGTCCAAGAGCACAAGCACATTATGAACTTATGGCCAGCTTGTCCTTTTGACCTCTGCTACAGTGATAATTATGCTTTTATTCCTCACCCATTTTATTTGCCTTAGGAATCAAAGTTCTGAATTATTCAAGAGCCATAAAAATCCTATTTCTCAGTGTACAATGTGGAAAATCAATTAAAGAGAGTTAGCTTAGCACTTATATAAAAATCAAGCTACAAGTTTGTAGACATACATTAACTGAGTCCTTCTCCAACTTTGGTTTTGAAGGTCAGTCCAGCTGGATAGAGGAAAAGGGTCAGTAAGACCTGGAAACTTTATTCCAGTCCTAAATCTGAAAAGTCCTAGGAAGAGTATTGTTTTGTACAACTGGAAAGGGAAGCCACATAACCAACTTTGTATATCTTCTAAAAAATGGTATGGGAATATCATAGATCATTTAAATTTGTTGAAGTGAAGATAGTTGCACCGAAGAAGACCTGATTTAATCATCAATATCTCATTGGGTTCTAAGAAGATATTTTTATACATAAGTAGGAAATCTTGAAGAACAAATGTACAACCAGAGGTGTGGAGACCTTCAGAATGGTGCAAGACATCACCTTGGATATCCATTAGAAAGAGTTTTGCCTGTAAATCCCTACTGATACCCAACCCATGTCCCCTGGTGGCATTATGCAATCAATAGTTATTAGGATGTCTGTAAGTCAGTGGGAAAAAATGAGACTTTGGATGTTCAGAGTGATTGAAGATTTGGCAAGGCTCATGTCCTGGCTACATGTTAAAGCTAGATATTCATTCCTTCGCCTACTTATTGCCTTCAGAGAAAATATTTAGTTAGCACTTCTCTAACCTTTGGGAAATTGAATGCCAGGCACAGACCTGATGCTGTGTCCCAAATGTTTCATTCAGATCAAATATTATTCTTCAATTGACTTCTCCTATCCTGATTTCTGTGTATTGTTAAGTGTCTGTCATAGTCTGGCTGCTGAAAGGACAGAAGCAACCCCTAGGCAGGCAAAGTGTTACTCATATGTAGCAGTGACAAAAAGGAGCAATATCATCCAAGACACTAAACGTGGGCCAGAGAGCTAAGGTTGTCTTTATCTTCACTTCTGTACTTACTCTAATTTTTTTTTCCTTTTGCATAGGGCAAACTATTAAAACCTAGGTCCCTAAAGTTACTTATGAAACACCATACAGAAGCAATGAAGTATGTGACCTGTTTCTAGAAGACTATCAGACTCTTCAGTTGTAGACAGCAATGGCTGAAGGTGCTCAACACCTCTGTGAAATAAGATATTTCTTTAAGCACTAGGTTCTTACCCAACTTATAGCATTTGGTCAGGAGGCTGAGTTTGGACTCGGTGTGGTCACATCTTCCTCCTGCTGCTGGGTAGCATCCCTCAGTTTGAGATATGTGAGCAGCTGAGTACCTAAGGATGAGACCTGTAGAAGTCTGCACCCTGGGCAAGTGACTGCCTCTGAGAGCAAGAAATGTAAGAGGAAGAATGAATCTGTGGTCACAATCCTTAATTAGAGAAACATTTCTAGACCTCGTGTCATCTAGACCTGTTTCAGCTTCCTAGTGGACAAGAGTTTGACTAACAAGAGAGGTCAGGGAGTCTATTTGCTGTGAAATACTGGGATTTTAAGGGCTGAAAATTGCCAGCATCATGATTTGAATTGTTCATGCTCACTGAAGGAAAAGGAGGTGTTTCTGGAGATCAGCAAAGGGAAAGTGGACTCTCCTTTCTTTAGGAAGCAGCTGAGAAAATGTTCTCCATAGTCCAATTAGGAATTTAGCAATTCCTACTTAAGCTTAAAAAATTAATTAACAGGGCCTTATCATGCCTGTATCTTCACTTTCCCACTTACCAAACTGAGATAATTATATTCAACTACTCCAAAATATTTATGAAATGAGAATTACAGGATAATAGAATGATTATTATTTCTTATTTTGAAGTTTAAAAGCAAAATATCATAGTGATGTAGGTTTGCTCTCTTTTACATCCTGGACAGTTAAATCAGTCCAAATGTGTTTGAAATCTTACAAAATTTCTAGCAGAAATTGGAGATATTGAATACCTAACCATGATCTGCTTCCAAGAATGGCATTTAAACACTGTTAAATTAGGACATATAAAATATTGCCAGATAAATCAAATCTTCCCTGAATTTTCCATCATTTAACCTCACAAAGGCTTGCTTCTGTTACTATATTTGAAAATGATTATCCAGCAGAATTAATTAACTTTTTCCAGTGTACAGAAATGATGTCAGAAGAATGTAGCAGATGGTAAAATTTTGATATTGTCAATGTAATCTGTAATTCTAAGAGAGTTTCAGTTCAGAGATTTGAAAATTCTTTATAAAGCAACATCAACTCTGTTTTACAGGTAAAGACACTCCACAGACCAGCCAGAGCTACAAAGCTTAGTGCATAAACCCCTTGTACTAATGCTTAGACATATTTATATGGCTTGGTCAAAGCCTTAAAGCAGACCCAAGTTCAAAATCTCATGTGCCCAAAATCTTACCCTTTGCATAATGGAAATAATCCCATATGTGTTTGTCAAAAACCATACTAGAGATTCTGAAACAAATTCATCTTGCCATTCCTGACGTAGCTCTGGGTGAAAGTTATGTATCTCTGTATAAAACAAAATTCTGGTCATAAATTTGGTTTTTCAAGTTCTCTCTGTCAAAAAAAAAAAAAAAAAAGGTTTGAATATTTAAACTTCATGTCCAATTTTTCAGCTCTGAAACTTTAAATTTGACTGGAATGAAAAGAGTTTTGACTGAGGCAAAATAGGCAGTGCTCAGCAATGGAAAAAAAACAACCCCAAAGCTTGAGCTACACAGATGGGGCCCTATCAAATGCAAGATGCAAAACTCAGCCCTGCAATGAAAGATTTTGGATCCACACAGGGTTTATCTGAAAGCTGCTTGGAAATTGGCAGTCTGAAAGAGAGATATTGAAAACTTAAACTGGCTTTTTGTGCTCCCTGGCCTGTTCTTCCCCAAAAACCAATGCACTTCTGTGCACAGCTGCTCTGAGTGATCACCTGCACTGAGTCAAAGTGGAAAATCCTTCATTCTCCTTGACACAACTAAGATGATGTGAAGAAGGGAACAGAGTTGAAAAGCCTATGAGAGCAGAGCAGAGCAGAGCAGAGCATAGACTATGCTGCCTGAGTCCTGGGCTAAATAATTATCTCCTGATAGTGTATTATTTGCATAATTAAAAAGTTTGGCTGAATTTCCAACATGCTGTCTCCTCCATCAGGGAGGTAGTGGGGCTGAGGTAATCAGCAGGAGGAAAGTGAAGGTTAATGAATTGTTATTCAGATGGTGCAGGCCCTGTGAGATTTGTGGATAATTGATACCATTTGGGAGCTAAGGCAGAGTGGAAGACGAGAGAGAGGAGCTGCTGCAGCAGCTAGACTGGAAAAGAGCAAGCAAATGATAACTTAGCAATTATCATTTTGATGGGTTTGTTTGTCTTTTTTTAAAACTTCTTTCTCTGTCTCACTTACTGTTGTTTTTTTTTTCCTTTTTCCTTTTCTGTTCCCTCATGAGTTGAGTAGAAATAGGATGGATGCAAAAAAAACCAAACATTGCAAAAAAATCAAGTATCTGGCAAAGGCCTTTGAAATCTCATCTGGGAAATTGTCATATGGAGGATGGAAAAGATATTTTTAGTGTGAGCTGGAAATGTGGTCTCAGCTTCAGGTTGCAAAGGTTCCTTTAACTTTGGCATGGAGATTTTCCAGCAGGTGAAATTCCCCTTTTGCAGAAGTCTGGGGTAAGCTTTGTACATCCTTAGCCAACTATCACTTATTATTCATGCTATGAAAACATCTAGAGGAGATGAACTCAAGCCCCACTATATTCATCATTATCCAAAAAGCTCATCTCCTTAATGTTTTAATCAGGAAATCAGCGTGTGAAGAAAACCATGAGGTGACATTTAGTACCTAAAGGTACAAGCAGGTGAGTAAAAGAAGCTGCAGCTCCTCAAATGAACCATTCCATATCAGGAACTTTAAACCATCCTTCTGACTCACACTTTAGGGATTCACCAAGCTGCCTGCTTTAGACATCCCAAGGAGGACATGCATGAGAAACATCACTACAAGGTTTCTCGTCAGGCACAACTTTCAGATGGCTGTAGTTAAAGATTGGCAAGCTGAAGGTCTTGTCTATCTTGAACAAAAGACCTGTCCAAGAAAAGTATTTATAATTTAATTCAGAGCAAATGATTTCTAATTTGAGCTATTTATAGAAAAAAATACTTATAATTTAATTCAGATAATACTGGAATTCTTCAGCTCCTTGACACTGGTTGCTCTACCAACACCAGTTTGAAACATTTCAAAAACACAATTCAAATGATCACTTTTTGGCCCACAATCAAAACTACATCAAGAACCACGTTCATTTTTTATCAGTCTAAAGACAGAACAAAAGGTATTTATTTCAGCAGCAGGGCTCATCTTGGACAGAAATGGAAATTTTCATGTTGGAATATTCTGATATTTAGAAAAAAAAATCATTACTAATCCACCCAAAAGGAATATTTGGCCTTATTGAACAAGTATTTTGTGAAGACTATTGAGGTCTAAGCTGCTGACAGAAAGCTGGAGAGGAAAGACTGCTCAAATTAGAGTAGGGATAAATTGCTTTTGTTTGTGGCCTCTTGTTTAGATGGAACCTGAAGCTTAAGGATGAAAATTATTTGGTGAAAAATGATCTAAAAATTACTTTTCTCTGCCTCTAAGCCATTTAAGTGTCTGTTTTAGTAGAGACACAAGAGCTGTAGCTGCAAATTAGTACTATGCTTGAGACAGAGTCCAAAAAGTTTCAATATGAAGTCCATTGTAATAAGAAGGTTATACAATGGCTTCAAATTACAGAATTACACAAAAGATGGACAAAGCACTTGGGAAAACTCTGACATTTAATCATGATTTTAGTAAAACCTAATGTTGATCAATATATTATGCCTAACATATTAGTAAAGCCTAGTCTACCACCTCAGAGGAAGATGGAAGAGTCCAGCACAACTGTGATATTGTGTTGGGTTTGGCTGAGATGGATGTTATCTTCAACCCAAGGCACAGCACTTAATGGGAACATTAACTCCATCTCAGCCAAACCTAAAACAGATATTTTCATATTATTGCATCATTAATTATTACCTTTCTGCAAAAATCTGTGTTTTGCTACCAGAGAAAATTTGCTGCACAAACCTAAGCATTTTGGTGCTCGTTCTTGGTTCTGTAGCAAACCCACATGATTTTGGCCCAAATGCATAAGTTCAAGATGATATATTTTTTTCTTTGTTAATCATAGAATCAGAGACTGATTTGGATTTTCAGCCTGGAGAAGAGAAGATTGAGAGGAGACCTTATTATAATGTTTATAAATATGTTAAGGGTGAGTGTCAGGAGGAGAGAGCCAGGCTCTTCTCAATGGCATCCAATGGTAGGACAAGAGGGAATGGGAGCAAGTTGGACCACAGGAGGTTTAGTATTAACATGAGGAGAAACTTGTTTGCAGTTCAGGTGCCAGAGCACTGGCCCAGGCTGCCCAGGAGGCTGTGGAGTCTCCTTGTCTGGAGCCATTGCAGAGCTGCCTGGACACATTGCTGTGTGAGCTGGTCTAGGTGATCCTGCTCTGGCAGGGGGGTTGCACTAGATGATCTTTCTAGGGCCCTTCCAACCCCTAATATTCTATGATTGGAAGAGACCTTTCAAGGTGATCTAGTCCAACACCCTGCAGTCAGCAGGGACATCTTCAACTAGATCAGTTTGCTCACAGTCCCCAAAAAACTGAATTGAAAATGTTCCAAGGATGAGGCCACCTCTCTGGGCAACCTGTGTCTATGTTTCACCATCCTCAGTCTAAAAATATGTCTTCCTTCTATCTTGTCTAAATCTCCCCTCTTCTAGTTTAAAACCATTACCCCTTATTATTCCCCATCCGTTCCACTGGTGACTAGAACAACTCCATTTCCCTGTTACATCCCACTGAACTCTCTTTTCCTTTCTACTTTACCTGCTATCTTTGAACTTTTTTTTTTTTGCTTTTTCTTTTTTTTTTCCCCATATTACAAGTTCCTGCACCTTTGAGACCTTAACAACTTCAGGAAAGTTTTATTTATTTATCGAATAAAAAATTCAGCGGGAAAAAAAAAAAGAACACAAGACTCCCAGGTACCTGTCTGGTGGGAAAGGGAGGAGGTGCAGAATCTAGGGCACAGCTTGCCATGATAAAACAGATGACAGGTGCCCCCCACTGCAAGCGTGGGACTGAGAGACTGTGGATTGAATGTAAGGAGGATGCTGGTGACTTCAGGGAGAACTCTTCTACCTGCAGTGTTTCCTTGTAGTTAAAATACACAGCACACTGCTGAAGCTAGTTCTAGAGAGAGGCAAGTGTGAAAATTAATTTAAGAGGCAGTTACACAGATTTTTGGGTGAAGGTCTGAATAATGAAAATAGCACTCTGCTAGGGACATATTTTTGGCTGATTCCAGTGCTGAAATGCACTGTAATGTTGGCTGATCTCTATTTAATACAATCCTGCAAGCAGGTGTCCTTGATGGTGCTTCAAGACTTCTTGTAAATAACTCCTTATGTTGCCACTTTTCAAATATGTGGGCAGCATTGTTGGGCATAACTCACACACACAAAATAAATGGAAGGGGGGGAAAAAAAAAGAAGAAGACATGGCATTTTGCATTTTGCGTTGAGGAGTTAAGCATATAAAGTAATTAGGCTATGCTCTAACTATAAGCATGGTGGAAAATAAAGACAAATTTATCAGAGGGACTGAAATAAGAGTTAAATTAAAATTGATAAATATGCTTTAAGTCACATGGATGGCAGCAGTGGTCAAAGAGAATGACTGGGTTTAAAGAGAGAGGGAGCTGATGACTCCTTAGTGTCTCCCTGCAGTCAACCATATATAAAATATTGCTATTTCCCTCTTGTGTTCCCATTATTCTGATGCTACTGCCTCTGATACAGGGACTATCTCCATCCTGATAGCAATGAATTGGTGATGTCCCTGCCCACTGCAGGGGGGTTGGACTAGATGACCTCCAGAGGTCCCTTCCAACTCAAACCATTCTAGGATTCTATGAATTTAGGACAAAGTTTCATTGATTACACAAAGGCATATCAAGTAATGAAACCTCAAAAAACCCCATGAATTTGAAGACAAGGAAGGGTTTCTGAACACTGGACATATTTAAGCACCTTTACCAAAAGACTAGCAGAATCATTGTCACTTCAGCTCAGTGATTTTTCATATCTATGATTAACCTTCTAGAACTTGTGTGCTCAGTTTAAGCTAATCAATGACATTTCCTCACCTTTAATAAATTGGGGTGGCTGCAGGGGAATATTTTACATTAGGCATTAGGTATTATCATATGATGAATAACTCTCTCTCAAGATGCTTTATTTCCCCATTGAATAAAGAAACAGACCACATATTCAGCCTAACTTTTAGGCTTCCAGTATTAAGTGCTTTGAATTAGGTAATATATTCCTGTATATATAATTTTTAGTACATTAAAAACATGTAGATTAATCCAATTATTCTCCAATAATCAGTAACAAATTTATCACTTCATTTCTTTATCACTCTCTATTATTGTTTATAATGACAAATGTCTGGTTTTGAAAAGAAGCAGATTTTAATGTGATTCCAAGCCTTGCTATCTCCCAGAAAGGATACATTGAGTTTTACTGCAGCAGATGCCATCACTGACCATTGAGCTAGAAACTTCCCACTTTATGGGCTTAGTGCAAAATTTAATCCAATCTGTTTGATTAACAAAATCTAAGCAGTTGCAGAATATACTCCTCTGTTTTTGGAGGATTAAAATAGAAAGAGGTTTAGTGTCTGGGGGAAGCCAAGCTTTCCAGAAGCTTCTACCATGACAATATCTTCTGTCCCCATTGGTGGAAAAGCAGGAGGGGATGAGATGGAACTCTTCACAGACTTTTTGCTTAGCCTAGTGCTTTACCCCAAAGAATATTTCTTCAGCATCGACAGCTGCACAGAAAAAGCAGCTCCGTCTGTTAAAATATGCAAATGACCAGCATGCATCTTTCCTCCCTTTCCTACTGGGCAGGGAATACTGAATCTAAATTTATGGTGGAAAAAAAACAACAAACCCCAGAGAATCAGAGTGAAGCCAATCTCAAACCAAAAGACTGCAGAGCATTTGTTTGGGTATTGATTTCAGGGATATATATATACTGATTGTAGTAAAGAAGTGTTTTCAGCTGAGATTGGCAGAATCAGTGGACAGGACAGAATTAGGGAAAAATTAAACAAAATCAAAACAATGACAGATATTTGAAGGAAAATTTAATTTATAGTTATGGGTAAAAATGCACTGAAAAAGAACAGAAATAAACTGGTGAAATGGACTGCACTGAACAAGAAAATTCAATGTACCCCAGAAGACAAGATTTTATTTATTTATTCATTAAGTCAAATAAGAGAGCAGCATTAACTCCCCTTCCCATTTGTTGCAAGTTCATTAGCTTTGCCTTTTGTCTATTTGATTACATTTAATGTAGACAACAATTTAGGCAAGATAAAGGCACCTGGTCACAACAATTCAACATACCCCGTGCTGGTCTACCTTCACAGCCACAAAGGATGGCATTTGACCTCAGCATCTCTTCTTTGAGAAAAGAAAGGAAAGGGAAAGATTGCTTAGAAATAAGTTGGAAAGAGTATCCTGGTGTGTGAGCTCAAGCTCACTGAGGAATTGAACTGTATTTTTAGAGATTGGGATAGCTGAGATACCCATCTCATACTCTATTATCTAGGTTGTGTTCCCTCTTATTTCAAGGGTCTTATGTTTTCACACAGGACTAGTTGCACTGCTGTCTGAACTTACCAAGTGAAGAAAGGAGAAAGCTAATAATCAGATTTGAAGTTTATTTGAAAGTTGATTTGTCTCTTGGAAAAATCCTAAACTTACTCTGCCAAATTACAACTATGGGGAAGGGTTAGTCTCTCTCTCTAATTCAGATTGCTGGGGTACTTAGCATTCCAAATTCAGATGTTAATTCAAAAAATAACAAATGAACAAGCTGGAACTTGTTATTAATACATCTGATCACTCTGTGTCTTTATATCACACTTGGTTTCATAAATAAAGAAGTTAGTTTCCTACTGTATCACACTGGACCTCTCAGAACTGCCTCCTAAGCCATCTACTAACTGATTTTGGCTCTTGATATTATCCTGTTTAGTTATATCTTAGAACCAGTTTCCCAGAGTCATCTTTCTTCTGCCAGTCTCTTTCTGCAAAGCTGATGAAGAAAATGCAAGCTAGCTTTCTTGAAAACATGTTACTCTCTCTTTATTTGCTGTAATTTAAGCAAACATATGTGTAAAAGGATGTGTATTTAAGAAACATTTAGATGCTGTGCTTAGGACCATGGTTTAGTGGCATGTTAGTCATAGGTATGGTTGGACTTGAGGATCTTAGAGATCTCTTCCAACCTCAATGATTCCATGAAGCTGTATTTATCTTTTTCCAGCTTCCTCCAATCCTACACCTGGGTCAGAACAATCCCCACTATCAATCCAGGCTAGGGGATGAGATGATAGAGAGCAGCCCTGCAGAAAAGGACTTGGGGTGCTGGTGGCTGAGAAGCTGGCCATGAGCAAACAGTGCACNCAACCCAAACCATTCTAGGATTCTATGATTCTATGATTCTCTAAACTTCCCTTCAGCATGAGTTTTAGAGGATTTTTCTCTTTTCAGCATGAAGGGGGAAGTGCCAGAAGATTCTGTTATGTCCGTGGTCATTTAAAGACCTTCTCTAGTTAGCAGGAATAGAGAGGAAGAGACTATCTCTACAGAAATATTTGATGCTTTTCTAAAATAGTTATCTAAGGCATATATAGCTGCAGGGTTCTATCAGTCCCTGAGAGTACTTTGTCTCAGCTCCTTAGATGATTGAACAGAGCCTAGCTGATTCTCTGTCTTTGGGGCATTTTCTACCCATGTCTCAGTAGAGTTCTGGATCAGAAGAAGGGTTTCTGATCCCTATAGTAATAAATAAACTAATGCTAGTAGTCTGCACTTTAGTGGATTTGTATAAATGAAAAGGAATAGGAATGAAGATAATCTAACAAAAAGAATATTAAAGTTCTTGGTTTGAGACACAGGTCATTCCTTTCTCTTTGTTGTTTAATTCCTAATGAATTCTCTTTCAACCTCAGTCCAGTCATGAATTATTGGATTTGTGAGCCTATTTTACAGATGGAAAAGCAATGGCACATAATCTATACAGCTGTGCATGGAATATCTGGCAGAGATCCAGATAGTTTTTCTGCTTGCCAGTAAGCCACATTTTTGGCTGGAGGAACCTGAGTTGTTCCAACTTTATTGGCCCCAGTCACACCAATACTTAAACACATTGTAGTGACTGGTGCCAAAGTCATTGATGTTCATTTCACTTCCTAGCCAAGACTATGTGATCTAATTTCATTGTCCTGCTGAATTTTTCTGTACATAATGCTACTGAAAAAGCTTTGCTGATGCAAGGTATTTCTTTTCAGGAGTTCTCAAGGATCTTTGCAAAGGAGGTCAGTGTCTCTATGCCCGTTAACTAAAGGGGAAACAGAGAGAAGCAGGTGAAATGGGTTTAGTAAGGTTTTATTTCTTTCTAAAATACAAAAAAAAAACTAAGAAAAGGACAGAATGCCAATTTCCTTTACTGCATCTATACAAAAAACCAAACCATCTCCAAGGCATAGACTTGAGCTGGGGCCCACAATCTTCCCGCCATTTGTTCTTTAGCTTTGACTCATGCCAACTAACACTTCATAATGCCATATCCCTCCAGGGAAAGGTCCATGGCCCATTTTATTTGCTTGTATAGATTCATCCCTTTATGTAAATCTATAATTCTCCTTATGAGGATGTCTTATTTCTTTATATAAGCAATGCAACTTCTTGCTTGTCATGTAGTAAACACTACAAGTTTATTATCTCTCTAAATAATATCTTTGATAAACATGATTGACTTTTCTAATGCTCTCACACCTTTTTTCAACCTGGATTTTAATGCAGAGTAATATCTTTGAACACAAGAAGGCTAAAAGGAAAGAAGGGTGAATAGAAACCATTGTTCTTGTCCAGTGTGGAAAGCAAGAATAAAAGACACCAGATCTATAAGGTGAGATCTGATATGAATTCAGCTCTCATTTTTTGTGCTGAGGAAACAAGAAGTGTGTGTGAATATATCTTCCATGTGGGAGGTAGGCAGCAGGCAGTTTGAGAAATGAAGATGGAATACCTGAAAACAAGAGCTAAATTAGCTCCTGATTAAGGAAAATGTGCTCTCAAGGACAGCAGCAAAACCAAAACTAGGTACAAGCAACAAGAAACATACTTTTTCCACTACTTTTTCTAAAAGCTTTATATTTTTAGTGATCCTGTTCAGGAATTTTGCAACTGAAGCTTTTTATTTTTTCCCCTTAGAAGAATATTAGAATATGCCAATTATTCAGAAACAAATAAGGAAGTATAATTTTCAAGGATTTTTCTATCTCAAGAGCATTCCAAACTGTGAGTTAATTTGCCACATAAGAATGTGTAAAAAAAACCAACAACCTGATTCTGAAACAAAATGCTTCAAGATGATGAAAACAAACATTGGGTTTGACCTGATCCAAAATAGTATCTATTTTGTTTTGTCTAGTGAAAATGTTTGCTATTTCACTCTTTCATCTTGTACCAGAATTGGGAAAAAAAGTGTGAAAACTTTAAATTAAATAGTTTTCCTTGCAACACTTCCATTTTGGTTTCAGTGTTAGCTTGGTTTTTAGCTATGCTGACCATATACAGTAAACTGTAAGCACTGAAAATTGTCTAGCATATAACTTTAAATGTTTGAAGTTCAACATCCAAATGCCAGCAGAAATAAATCTGGAGATTATCTCCAGTTTTTTATGCCACTTCAACCTTTTATCAATTTTCTTCATAGTTACAGGAATAAATAAGAGGCAGTTTCTGAGGCTTTAAAATATTATGTCATTGCAATAATACAAGAGGAATTTTAACTGTTTTCTACATTAATGACTATGGATTTGTATAAATCAGGCAGAGATTTGTACCTTAAATCTCATGCCTGCCACTCATTCCTATTCCTTATCAGAAATGTTACTACATGCTTTATTTATCATGTGTGAAACATGTCTAATGTAGGAACACAACATTTCCACTTTCAAAATTATATGAAGGTTCAGATTTTTAGGAATAGAATGCACTGGGGGGAATTGTATTAAAATTAGGTTTGATTTAATCTCAGCTCTGTGCAATCAATAAGCATTTTGGCATTGACTTCCTCGAGCATAGGATCAACCTCTCAAGCAACAGGTGGTATCTGACATCCTTTCTGAGCTTAACCCAAAACTAAATGTCCCAGGAGATTAAGAGAAAGCTTTGCCAGAGCAATTGCTTTGCAGGTACTTCACCCAACTGTGACTTTGAGAACTTTGCTGTAGGTTTACACACTCCATGGCTTTAAGTATTTCTGAAGTAGTGCACGGTAATAATTAGCAGCCAGAGGCAAAAAGATCACTGCTGGTTTCATTTAATGCTAAAGCCAAAACTAGTATATTTTCTATTGGTTGAAATGTCTGAGCTTATCTGCATTATTCTAAGATCAGATGGAAAAAATGCACTTTTAAACATGGTTCTGAATAGGAAACCACTGTTTGTAAGTACATTAATCTGAAAGTCAGGTCTGCCTTCTAGAGGATGGAGAGGTACACTTGAAATAAGCAGGTTGAACTCATTTATGAGGAAATGTTGTTAAATAAATCAGGATTAAAATTAACAAGTTGAATCAATGTTAAATTAATTTAGGTAAATATTAATGTGTTAGCTCAATTACCTTCATGGGAATTCTTTAGTGGAAAGATGTTAATAATGTTTCTGAGAAGAATTTTTAACAGAGCAAAACCAAATCAGAGCAGGTGTTTTCATAAGGTCCAGGTCATCATGTCAGCCACTTAACTTTCCAAAGCTTAAGCCATCTTTTTGCATCTAGAGATTCTTAAATAACTGTTTTATGAACATAGTGAACATAGAAAATTAATATGAACATAGAAAATAGTGGTGGCCATGGATAGGACAATGGGCACAAACTAAACCACAGGAAGTTCTACCTAAACATAAGGAAATCTTCTTTGCTGTGAGGGTGCCAGAGCCCTGGCCCAGGCTGCCCAGAGAGGATGTGGAGTCTCCTTCTCTGGAGAGTTTCCAAACCTACCTGGATGTGATCCTGTGCAACCTGATCTAGATGACCCTGCTTCAGCAGAGGGGTTAGACTAGCTGATCCTCTGATGTCCCTTCCAATCTCTACCATTCTGTCATTCTGTAACACTGGAAATCTCATCCCTGCATGTCAGAAAAGCTCCACAGAAGTGCAAATCTTCCTTAACACTTTTCCAACAATGTGTATGATTTATTTTCCTCCCCATCACAGCACAGGAGCAATCTGCCACCTTCTGCTTATTAAGAAAGGTCTCATCTAAGTGATGGTAAATGGACAGTGAAGGATGTCAAACAGCCAACTTCTGCTTTGTTGTTTGTGTTGTTTGCAGAGTAAGGTTGGGGTTTTTTTTTCTTTAAAATTTGAAACAAGCAAACTATAGTTGTTCATCTCAGACCTTGTATGCCAACTTTGAACAAGGAGTGAATTTTTATGGTCAAATTACAAACCCCTGAAAATAGGAGTTTATAATGGAAAGGCTGATACAAGCGTAACTATAGTATTGCAATTGCATCACTATAAGAAAATTGGTTTAGATAATATACCCTTCTGGAATGACTGCAGTTCTAAATGATCCTTCATCTCCATAAATCTAAGCTAACTCAGTACTTCAAAATTACTAAGATTTAAGTTTAGTACCAATAAGCAATAAACTTATGGCTATTGCTATAATAACTGCTGGTCTCTGCTCCTTTATTTCATAGCAGGTGGTCTTTGGGCTGGTTTGCAGCCTGAATGAAAACACTTCCAACTAATTCAAAACTAATTCCTGAAGTTGAGTGGAGACACATTTCCAAACTTTCTCATCAATCCCTTTTACTAACAAAAAAGCTGGGTTGTTTGGTGGTTGTTTTTTTTTTAACTTTCCCCTTTTCTCATTAATCAGTAAGTAAGCATATTGTCCCTTTTTACACTGTTTTATACTAATATATTATATGATGACAGCTGACTCACTGTAGTTCTGCAAACTGTCAAGGGAAATTCACTGAGGAACACGTAAGTCCCTCTAAACACACTGTCTCCCCCCCCACATCTCCTATACACCTAATATTCCAAAGGCTAAAATCTCATGCCTGATTCTCCTGTCAGACTTATCAGCCTTACATGGGCATGATGTTAGTGACTGATTCAGTCTAGCAGCAAGTGAGAAGAAAATGAGGTTAATAAAGTCTAATCCCACAATTTGCCAGAGCCTGAAATCTCCTTTTCTTTGTGGTATGACAGAGGCAGAACCAATCTGCTTTTCATCTAAGGGTGAGGCATGTCCCCTTCTGTCATGGGCTCAATCCTGTTGATGAGAAGGCTGGTGGTACCCTGCCTATGTGTGAGGCAGGGGACACTGAGTGTGAGACGTGATCTGGAGATACTTTCCTGGATACCTGAAAATACTTCCCACTGATGTCTTTGTCAAAACACCATCATCTGCTTCCCAGCCTGGATTTTCATGTTGAGAGCCATCCATAGTCTGCCCATATACATCTTTGCCACTTCTGCTCCAGAAAGGGTTCTTTCTCCTATCTTTGTGTCCCAGTATGACCTTACTGCCACTAGTGTCTCCATCACCTTCTTCCAGAGTGACAATGAGAAGACAAGTGCTCTTAGTGTTCTTGTTTATCCCTTCCCACCCCTTCTTCTCTGCAGATCTGTCAGAAGCAAAATGAACTCATTAATGCTTATAAGTATGTGAAGGGTGAGTGTCAGGAGGAGAGAGCCAGGCTCTGCTCAATGGCATCCAATGTTAGGACAAGAGGGAATGGGAGCAAGCTGGATCACAGGAGGTTTAGTATTAACATGAGGAGGAACTTCTTTGCAGTGCAGGTGCCAGAGCACTGGCCCAGGCTGCCCAGGAGGCTGTGGAGTCTCCTTGTCTGGAGCCATTGCAGAGCTGCCTGGACACATTGCTGTGTGAGCTGGTCTAGGTGATCCTGCTGTGGCAGGGGGGTTGGACTAGATGATCTTTCTAGGTCCCTTCCAACCTCTGACATACTGTGATACTGTGATACTGTGAACTGGCACTACCTGCAGGCTCAGGCACAGTCTGAAAATCACTTGTGGNGGAGTGTGGATGGAGCCCTCCCTGGAGCTTCGTTCACGAAGCCTAGCCACGACCTGCAGGCTGCATTTTTCTCATCTACTCACTCTTGCTAGGATCCACCAACAAAGTTTGACAAACCAGCTCAACTATTTAATCCTTCAAGATGGTAAATTTAAAAAAAAAGATAAAAAATTAAAAATGAAATCAAGCTCATAAGATTAGCCAACATCTGAACTCTGCCAAAATTCTGCCTCTCAATCTGCCTTGAAAGAAGATCCTTAGCTGCTGAGAAACCCAAGAGAGTGGTTAATATTTTCTTCAGCACAGCCAAAACAAACCTGCCAGGTACAAAACAAAGTCCTACTGCAAATACTTCTAATTTTAAAGTACTCAAAATTTCTTTTAAATTAAGTGCAGACAGGGACAAGTAGATAAAACTATGCCAGATTTATAGAAACTCATCAATCCTCATCTGCTTTTGCTGAAGTAATACTTTTAACAACAGCTTATCATTAGCAAAAAAAGGGGTGAATGTTCATTTAGGTTTTTTATGATGCAACAGCTCATTAAAAAAATCTACATATTTACCCCTTTTAAGCTACTATCCACTCATCCTGGGCACACATTAACTAGTTTCTGGGGTGTCTGGAGGTGAAGAGATTCAGCAGTTTGACTCTAGTATACAAGATATCAGATGTAGGGAGGCCTATAGCTACAAACTGCCTAGAGACCAGCAGAGTACAGTGGAGCCAGTTTGTTTTGTAGTTGTATGGTCTTATGTCCTTCCCAAGTATTTGCAAGCAGCAAATCATGAAACTATGTCCCACTTCTGTTTTAGTGAATTGCATTTTTTTTTTCAATCTAATGATATATGAAAAGTCAAACTCTCTTCAATTTCAGTCTTGAGTTTGTCTGAGCACTTCTGCAAATGTTTAATTTGGGAGACATTTATTTCTATCACTTGTTTTACAGCAGAAACTGAAAATAACTACTGAATTTATGCCACTCTAATGGAAGATTGGGAGTGTTCCAGGTAGCAATCTTCAGGAAGGAACTTTTGAAGATACAGAGTTAGTGAGTTAGTTAGTTTATTATGGGATAAACTCTTGGATTAATTCCTGTCCAGGAAATCAAAATAGCACTCAATTTTCAGACATTGGTGCTGCTTTCAAAATTCTCTGAAGGCTTAGTTCCTGCACCTCTTATCCAAGGCTGCATGTGAGTAGACCTTGTTAGGCTTCATGGAAAGAGTTGAAGAGGTAACATGTGGGCATTAAAAAATGGGCAACTCTATTAAAAGAAGACTCACTCTCTGCATCTGCACTGCTTTTCCTCATTGCTGAGCTATAGTAAGACTTTATCCTTCCCTCAGTGCCTTAATTTCCCCCGAGTAGGTTGAAAAACAAACAAGAAGTTTAAATGGAGAATTTAGAAGATCAGCACAGAAACATAAGTGGGAAATCTTTGTAGAAACACAGGTTAAGAGTCTATGTAACAGCCAAGGTGAATGGTAGAGAAACCCCTAGGCTGGGATACTCTCCTATGCATCATCTTCTCCTTCTCAATAATGAAGACACTACAAATACCAACTGTCAGTGCTTAGGTTTGGAGCAAAGGAGTCTGTATTCATCAAATAAAAAGACAAATTCTCTACTGATGGAAACCCACAACTCTGTTGACTTCACATGCCAGCTTGTGAATTTCTCCCAAACTGGTAGCTTGGTTCTCTTCAGTAATGACCTTGAATAGACTTAGATTGGTGTGAAATAGATGAAAAATGGTCTTTAGCCTATTATGAGTGCATTTCCCTACTCCCAGCCTTTAATCCCATGAGAGTAGCAGAAGGGAAAAGGTTTCCAACTTCTTATGAAAATATTTTTCCACCATGCCTGTTCCCTAGCCCTGTCTGTTCTCCTTTCTCTCTGCATAAGCAGTTTTAGACTTTATTTAAGTGTCGCATTTCCAAGTGTTCACGACTCGGTACAAAGCTCCTCACACATCACTCATGCCTTATTTCACGGGTTGAGCTGGTAATTAGCATATTTCACAATTAGCCAGTGTATTTGCTTTGCTAATTTCATTCCATGATGAAGGTGCTAACTTGGCGTGAAGCTGTAATGTACTGGTTGATTTATTAAGCTCTCTCTGATGGATGAAAATCACATGCTGTGCCTTTACTGTCGGGGAAAGTTAACAGCATCCATTTGTAAGAGATGGTATTTGAAAAGTGATGTTGGTGTGATTGAATGTGTGAATCTGTAATGAAGCCAAGTCAGATAGCTCCTTCAGGAGAAAATAGGATTCAACTTCTGTGGTGGCTTCTTCTTGAAACTGGGCTTTTCTGTCCTGATTCCTCCCCTAAAGTATGCAAGGACCAAATCGTCGTCGTGGCTAGGCTTCGCGAACGAAGCTCCAGGGAGGGCTNCCAAATACTCATCAGGTATTTAGCACTCAGGTTCCTTGAGGATGGAACCCAACAGCTGTATGAGAGTTAAGTGCCTAAGCCCTCTGAGAACCTTCATCTTAAAGTTTGTGCTGATAGAACAAAGTATATTCTGTTTTTTCCTTAATGAAGCTGCACATAAAATGTCTAGTTGACCAATCAGTCAATTTTTTTTGTGAGAACACAGGCTTCCAAGTAGTCCTTTTGGGGATGAACTCCCTGGTCCATGACATCTGTTTCTAAAATCCAACATAGTTATGTCCACGTACTCTTTGCCCTTCTAGACAACAATTGGACTTTGTGGTTAAAACTATAATATTAAACTAAGCAGTAGTAGTGGCTCTTTGTCCACAGAGCCTGTGGGTAGTCTCTTATGTCCATATTATGATACTCTCTTATTCTCAGAGGAAAAAGAGGCTGCATGCAAGCAATCTGCTGGAAAAGGTAACCCAGAACTGTATGAGGTCAATTAATTTGCTAATACTATAATCTGGTTCAGTAGAGTTAGCTATCCCAGACTGCTAAACACATGAGATCCCTTTATAGTTGATGTAAAGATATGACATGTCTGCAGATCAAATCCATTTGCCCAAGGTGTGACCTAAGACAGCAAACTCAGAGGAACCTGTGGCTGTGGTTTACAGTTTTTATGTATAAAGTAGCTATGTAAGTTACTCAGGATCTTCACCAGGATAGACACAGCTCCAGGCAAAATGGAAGAGGTGTAGGATAGAGAAGGTTCCTATGGTTTCAATGACAAGTATGTAAGTTAATGTAGGATTATATGTAGACAGTGATGATGGGAGAAGCTATTGAAGGCTCTTGTCCCAGTGTTAATTCTGCATTTTATTCTTTTAGGGTGCAAAGGATCTTTTCTACTCTGACCTACATGGTCATCCACACTATATTAAAACTTTTTTGGCCTTTGACTGAATGATTTTAAGTCTGCTCTGCTTTTCACCTTAGAGTATTTCCCTTGATGTTAAATCCCTCAAAGATTATGTGTTGTCTGGGGAAATACTTTTGAGAGAGTACTTTGAAACTTCTCATGTCTGTATAAAACCATTGCATTTTCATCTTATATCTGTATTTTCTCCCGTGCATCAAATTTGTACTATTGACCAACCAACATTAACCTGTCCTGTCAGCACAATTCAGAGTTTCAAAGGCATAAGAAATCAGATGTTTCTAGATCAGAACTTGTGTTTCACTAAAATGTGAAAGCAGGAGGAAAAAGCAAAGAACAAAATAATAAGGCAAACATCCTGAGAATAAAACAACCCCAGAATAGGGATTAATTTCATTTTGTTTAAGTAGATTATAAAATTACACAGATAAAGACAGCATGAGCTGATGCTATTCATATTTTGTTCTGATTTTTCTGCCTCTCTATTCTTTCTATGCTGGGTTCATCTTTACGCTGTAAAGCTATACACATGTGGTATTATAACAGATTAATAAAAGAGCAAAATAAAGCAAAATCTTAAATCTAGGTATGCTTTTAATCATATGTGTACCTTTCCAATTTAGCATGTGCTTAACTGCTATCAACATCAGCAGCTTAAAAGACAAGCACAGATTCAGAACAGGTTGTTTTCCTGCATAAAGTCCTTGCTTCTTGTACCCATGCTTGAATTATATTAGTTTAGTCCAGCCACAACCAATTTTTCCTGGCTGCATCATATCAAGGACCTTACTGACCTTTCTGATTTAGGACTGCCCTTCCTCTCCTGCCATCCAAATGCTTTCTGGTGTCCCTTCCCTTCCTCCTCTATAAGCACTCCACCCTTTTGCCTTCAACCTCCTTTTATTCCTTGGCTCAAGCCAATTTTGTAACTCAGCAGAAGGCAGGACCTGCTGCTTCACACACATTTCCCCTCAGTGTGAGCCCCCAGTTCACACTTCCAGCTGAGCTCAGACACTATGATCATTAATTATTGTTACTCATGTTGTTGTTTATGCTCCAAAAGCTGCTTTTTCACCCCAGAAGAGTTACAAGAAACTCAAGAGATACTATTTGGCCAGCTTTATATCATCAAAGAGGATGTATAACTCAGTACATTAAAGGATACCTTGCCTGCATTTCTTGACTGCTGCTTAGATTTAGCAAGCTAAAACCTGTTTTGAACTGAACAAAACCTACCTACCAGATATGGAATATTACAGAAGAAGAATGGAAAGCCTTTCAGGAGGTTGGGGCAAATGCAGCATTTCAGTTGCTGTACCCAGTAGCTGTTTAATTAACTTAATCTGTCAAATTGTGTCATGTCTGTGCTGTTGTAATTATCTGACAGTAACATGCACAGATTTTTTTTTTAAATACTTTTAGATTTAGGACAAGGTTTAGTATTTCTTTTTCACTTAGCAGGCTACTGAGATTTTTTTAAAATACTTTTAGATTTAGGACAAGGTTTAGTATTTCTTTTTCATTTAGCAGGCTAGTGGGATATCTTCTTTGTGTATTTGATATGAAAAATAAGGACTGTTTATATCCTTAACATATTTCACTTAGTACAATTGATTTTCTTATCACAATTTCAAATCCCATCTCCCTGGGGGCATCACTATCCTTGTTAATTCCTCTTAGACCAATGGCTGGCCATGGATTAGAGAAAAGAAGCAATTTTTCACAGTAGAAGTTTCCTGAACTTATGGAATCTGTGATTTCCATGTGGTTCCACCATCACTTTGCTGAAGAAATCAACCCATGCCATTGAAAGGAGGCTAAGTCCTAAGTGTTCTGTGCTATCAGCTCAGGTGGGAAAGGTGCTGGAGTCTGGAAATGACTAGTACAAAACTGGAAGTACTCTGTAGTCAATGCCTTTGTTAGGAGATGGACTTCATGGCTACTTTCAGTCCAGGACACCAATACTATAACAGAAGCCCTTTTGGGTTTCTCCTACAAAACTTAGAGCTGCCTCAAAGAACCAGGGCTGAAAGAGCAGTTCATGAGACTTTGCAAGTTTATTAATGATCCCAAAATTTGAAGTTAACTCTTGGTGTTTCCAGCTGCTGGAAGAAAGGCTAAAGATAAAGTGTCATAAGGAAAATATACAATGCAATGCATAGGGAAGTGGATAAAGGCAGGGGAACACAGTTATGCACATGAGGGTCCTTGCTTGGTGGGAAAGAGAAATTTTAAGACATATGCTTTCAAGCATGACAAAGCAGCAGGTAGTTTCTGTCCTTCACAGAATCACAGAATCACCAAGACTGGAAAAGACCCCCAGGATCATCAAGTGCAGCCTATGACCCAATACACCCAACATCTAAACCATGCCACTCAGTGCCACATCCAATCTTTTCTTAAACACCTCCAGGGACGGTGACTCCACCACCTCCCTGGGCAGCCTANGAATTTTATACCACTGGTCATTGCCCATTCACCTAGCCTGTCCAGGTCCCTCTGCAGTGCCTTCCTTCCTTCCAAGAGATGGACACTGCCTCCCAACTTGGTGTCATCTGCAAATTTACTGATGGTAGACTCGATCCCCTCATCCAGATCATCCTTTCCCTTCCCTAAGTAAAATGCTCACAGTGCTCTGTTTCTCTGCATGACCCTTTTGAAAAGGTTAATTACCTCTACCAGTTCTAGTCACTGATAGCATGATCTCTTCAGTCTTTGTACATAGATAAAGGGCCATGTTTGGATTTCATAGAATCATAGGGTTTCCTTGGATCTCCTGCAATTCATCACCTTGCAGATTCTATTTATTCCTTACATCTTAGGTACCCAACTCATTTGTTAGCTCCCACATGCCCCATCCATTACTCTAGAAGTTAATCTCTCAGTGCTTTGGGCCTGCATCATTTTATCATCATTCATTACAGCTAAGAGACATGAGACATCCTATGCAGTAGCACAATGGACATCTTGACAGGACATATACATGTTTCTGGAAAGTGAGTTTCCAGTAAGACAGATGAACAAGTAAAGGAGTTTGGTGATTCAGGCTACAAACTAAGGGAAAAGTGCAGACCAAAACTGACTGCTATGCCCAAAGATGTGTATTGTTAGCAATGATAACCTGCTCTGAAGTTAAACATGAATGATTGAAGTCTTGGGGAGGGAAGAAAGGAATTGAGCAGAACAAGTTAAAGATGAAATCTCTCATTTCAAGCTTGTGAAGGGTCTAGAGAACAACTCTTATTCAGAGTTGCAGAAGAACTGGGATTGTTTAGCCTGTCAGTCTCTTCTCCCGAGTATCAAGTGATAAGGTCAAGAGGAAATGGCCTTTAGTTGCACCAGGGGAGGTTCAGGTTGTATATCAGGAATAATGTCTTCCCCAGAAGGGTTATCAAGCCCTGGAACAGGCTGCCCAGGAAAGTGGTGGAGTTACCATCCCTAGAGGTATTTAAAAGCATGTAGATGTGGCACTTAAGGACATGGTTTAATGATGCACTTGGCAGTCCTGGGTTAGTGGTTAGACTTGATGATCTTAAAGATCTTTCCCAACTTGAAGTCTGATTCTATGATTCTCTATTGCTGAATTCTCTGTTTTGGGGAAAACATAGTAAAACTGCAACTGTCTTGTTTGTCAATAGGCAAAAGAGTGATGTGGGTGCACCAGGAGATGCTGAGCTTATGCTGAAGCAGAGTTTGCTCTGTGCAGCCTGCCAGTTTGTTTGTCATCCAGCAAGCATCTTTTGATAAGGTGTTATGAAGAGAAACACCAAAGGAAGGCCCTGACACCTCTACTGTCTAGAAGTCTGTTAATGAGGCAAAATGTCTCTGTTCCCTGTCAACTTGCCCTAATACCACTAGATGGTGCTTTTAACCTCTGATAAAATCCACAGAGCTCACTGAGCACAAACTGCTTCAGTCCACAGTCATTCTGGAGGTTTGGGGAAGGAGGATTTGTGAGGATAAGAAAACTTATTCTGAATAAAGAAAGACAGCCAGGAAGACAGATATATCAGTAAAAGCCTTCTTTTAGCAATATTGGTACACTTGTGATCCTGAAGCAAAATACTCTCCCTAGGTAGCNAAAATAAATAAATAAAATAAAAAATTCTGCACTGCCTTCTTTTAGCAATATTGGTACACTTGCGATCCTGAAGCAAAATACTCTCCCTAGGTAGCCTGACAGCTGCTGACAGTAAGGGACAATCTGGTCTGTAACAGAAGTGCCTTTTAACAGTGGCACTCTGGCCAGGCTCCATCAGGGCTGCACAGGCTGCAGGACTCACAGCTCTGGATCAGCCCTGGAAAGGCTGAATATATGCAGATTGTCCTGGAAGCGTTGATCCCTATGTTTCCAGACTCCCAGACCATCTGGCTCCTGGTTTGGACACCAGCCGATGGGATGCAGGTGTTTGGGCAGTCTGGTGAGAGAGTTGGCCTGAGACTCAAGCAGATCTGGAGATGCAGCACTTTGCTGAAGCCATCAACTCCATGTGTCCCATGTGTGGACTGCACATGCTGCCATTTGGTCTAAGGCAAGCAATCTGAAGACTGATTTCTGCTCAACTCTCACCTTTTCTGTTAGGTTTTCATAGAATCATATAACCATAGAATGATTTGGGTTGGAAGGGAACTTTTAAGATCATCTAGTCCAACCCCTCTGTACTGAGCAGGGACATCTTCAACTAGATCAGCTTGCTCAGACATTCTGTCCTAGAATAGTTCCAGAGATGGGGTATCTACCACCTCTCTGAGCAACCTGGGACATTGTTTTACTACCCTCAGTGTAAAAAACTTCTTATTCATATCTAGTCTGAATCTCTCCTCTTTCAGTTTAAAACCACCACTCCTTGTCCTGGCACAACACGCCCTGCTACAACAACTGTTCCCATCTTTCTTATAGTCCCCTTAGTACTGAAAGGCTTCAAGAAGGTATTCCCAGAACCTTCTCTCCTCCAGACTGAACAACTCCAGGCTTTGTTATAGATAACTAATGCTTCTCTGCAGTCTCTCTGGGCTGAACAGAAGACAAAATAGCAAAGTCTAAATCAGAAGGCTGATGTTTCCAGTGGTGTGGACCCATCATTTTTGTTTGCATGGGCAATTCCACATTTGTGGATAATATGGCACCTTTGTTGAAAATTCTGGCTCTGTACAGTCTTTGACAGAAGCCTAGCCTGTCTCACCATTTGGGAAGGTTTGGTGAACATCATTATTTTGCTGCTGTTTATTGTAGAACAACTGAAGCATATTCCAGAATGGCTGGAAGTGTCATCATAATTTGATTAGAATATTATGGAGAGAATAAGGAGTTTCTGGTGTAACAGTATGGGACTGCACTGACTACAGCAGTGAGAGAACAGCTGCTAAAAACCTTCATCACACTCATGTAACACTACACAGGATCTTCTGTTAAGTGAAGGTAGCTTCCATTAGATAATATATATTGGCTAATGTAGTTCATATCTTTTGAAGATCATTTTCATTTCCAGTTTCAGGATTAAATACCAAAAAAAAGTGTTAGTGTTTAGAAGAGTACCTCAGTATCCTTTGTTTTTCACACAGGGAAACAGTTCCTTTTACTGAAGAAGTTTAGTGTTGCAGTGATACTTTGCTCTCTCTTTCATACCATGATCTCCTTTCACTCAACCTTCCTAGAAAAATTATGAGGAAAAGTATTGTTTGTACAAAAATATGTAATGCACTACTATTTGAAAGATGTTCTGCAAATTAAGACTCTTGCTATTGACATTAGAATTTTACAGATTTGTAAAGCCAATTGAGATAGTCACAATTCCTAATATCTTTTGTACAATACAGCAATAATATCCAATTCAGATATAATTGCATTATACTAAAACCCCCTCAAGTTACATGAGATCTTCCAGAGAAACATCCAGTCTTGATTTACAGACATCAAAATGATCTATCAGGGATGTTCAGCCTTCTCTGTTAAATACATGTGCACTGCTCTGCTGTGATTTGCCTGACTTCATCTTACAACCAGCACTCAGTGTTATTCCTTCCTCTGCTGAAGAGGAAGTAAATTCCATAAAGGAACATAGTGCATTTATTTACCAGGTTATAGAACTCATAACATATTCAAGCCCATATTCCTGTGTTGTTAGGACAGCAATACAGGAAGGTATAATGAGATACATCTTTTCTTATGTTAGATTTTACCATGATAAGAAGAAATATATACGTGGAAAAGACAAAGCCACCATTGTACATTTCAAATTCAAATAACAGCAATAATATTTTCTGGCTCCAGATTTATGTTTCCATCTGGTTGAAGTGACTTGGCAACCAAAAGCATAAGCTTTGTTTCAATTCCTGGTATCAACAAGTACCCTTAAGGCATATTAGGGAGGTATGACAAAAATCTCGTGAGTGCCAAAAGCAGTGAAGCTTAGTTATTGGCTTGCCAGCATGAGAGAAATATAATCTGCATTTTGTAAGCATGAATATAGAACAAGCCCTGGCATTACAAGCTGCTGTCAGTCAGGAGGAACTTCCTACTTCTTTCCAGAATATATTTCATTTGATGCCAATTTATTTTTACAGTATGGTTCAGTGAGGGAGGGATTGAGCACAATGGTGTGGCATAAAACAACGTGTGTGTATGCTTTGGGTACACATTTTCTTATTGCACACCACTGAACTTAGCCCAGCTTTCCTTGAGTAATGAATAACTAAGAATGAGTACATCTTGGGATATTTTTAGTCTCTTGAAAGTGACATGGAAGAGTTTTAAAAGCTCATGTTTTCAAGCCATCTATCCAGAGTGTCTGTGTGTCAGAGGTCTTAGCCTCTGCACTTTTCAGGAAGGCAGAATGTGAATCAAAATCTGATTCAAACAAGAAATGGAAACCTTTAGTATAAAGTAGACAATAATGAATAGGACATTCCACACTGGATCTTCTGCCTTTGTTTGGGTTTGTTTGGGAGGAGAGAGCCAGGTTCTTCTCAATGTCATCCAATGTTAGAACAAGAGGGAATGGGAGCAAGCTGGACCACAGGAGGTTTAGTATTAACATGAGGAGAAACTTCTTTCCAGTAAGGGTGAGGGAGCACTGGCCCAGGCTGCCCAGGAGGCTGTGGAGTCTCCTTGTCTGGAGCCATTGCAGAGCTGCCTGGACACATTGCTGTGTGAGCTGGTCTAGGTGATCCTGCTCTGGCAGGGGGTTTGGCCTAGATGATCTTTCTAGGTTCCTTCCAACCCCTAACATTCTATGATTCTGTGTTTGTTATTTAAGCTGTTCATTTCCATTCTGCTCACACAATAGTTTTCAGTGTTGATAGTCCTAGTGTTGTGGTTTTCAGTGGCCAAGGAAGCATGGTCAGGCAAGAAGGTAGACTGAGGCTTGAAGACAGCATTGGAGAGGTGGAATTTCAAACATGGGTGTTACAACAGAACTTTTGAGACCTTTTAACCTTCAGTTGTCTGCTTCTGAGCAGTTTACAAGGTGTCTCAGAGCAGCACTGAATGATGAAGACTACTAGTGACTTTCCAGTACCTAAAAGGAACTTCCAAGAAGGCTGCAGAGGGCCTGTTTGCAAAGGCCTGCAGTGAAAGGACAAGGGGCAATGGCTTTAAATTGGAGAAGAGTAGATTTAAACTGGGTATCAGAAAGAAGTTCCTCCCCACGAGGATGGTGGAACACTGGAGTGGGTTGCCCAGGGAGATGGTTGAGTTCCCATCCCTGGAGGCATTCCAGGTGAGGTTTGCCAGGGCTCTGAGCATCCTGATCTAAGTTGGGGATGTCCCTGGCCACTGCAGGGGGGTTGGACTAGATGAGCTCCAGAGGTGCCTTCCAACCCTAACCATTCTAGGATTCTATAAGACATCACATATCCAGCCATGGGTTTGCGCTGGCTGAGCAACTGCTGAGTAATCTGGCTCTTGTGAAAGCAAATGACACAGTAGTTGCTGCTGAAGCTACCACTACCAAGTTGTCCAAGGATCTGACTACACATCCCAATCTTCATTCCGTGATATAAAGCTGGATGTGTGAATGTGTTGGTGTGTAACTTACTGGGCTTAGGAGCTCAGCTGCCTCCATCTAAAAGAATCACACTCGAAAAAGTTCCAGTGTTGACTTTTTTGTTGGGTTTTTTTTGTTGTTGTTTTCTCTTTTTAGGTTTGGCTGAGCTCCACAAGTGACCTTCTGGCCTTACTTGTCTCCTGTTATTCCACATTCTAAGTTTTCCACTTTGAGGCACAATGGAAAAAATCTAACACAGCCATCTTTCCCCTTTGCCCAGATTTTTGTTGTTGGTGAGGTTCACCTCAGAGGACAGTTACAGGGCTGAGCTCACCTGTTTCTCTAGGTCAGACCAGGAGCCTGGAGCAATGTTTGCCATCAGTTCCAGGATGTGACCCTGAACACACTGAAACTTCAAGGGGTAAATTTTTTTGTCTTATTATGCAATTGATCAAATCCCAGTGAATAACAGACAAACTGTAGCAGATTTTCAAGTTCATCAGGTCCAAGCACGTTTTCAGCCTCTTGAACTGTCTGCAGGTAGAGATTATGGAGAAAAATAAAAGAGAATTTGAACTCTTGAGCCAGATTTCTCCTTGTCTTTCTGCTGCATTACAGTAGAGTGAGTGACTGGAGACATATTTCTATGGCTTGTATTGTATCCTAACACAATTCTTGAGAAGTGACTTTTATAGCTGGCAAAGCAAGGATTTACCCTAGAAAGTGGTCTGCCTGAACAACAAAATAGTTGCACTCCCTTTTCTGTATAGGGGTTACAAGGTTATCTGAGCAAGCTCCTGCACCATCTGAAATGCTCACCTCTGTCTGCTCCCTGCATAGCTCAGCACAGTGTTTATGGCACTGAGAGAAATCAGTTTCTGAGTGCTAGATGGTATTGTAGAAGGGGGAAGAGTCTCTTTCAACACTGCCATTATCTTTCCATTTTCTACCCCAACCTCAAATTCCCAGGGCTGTTCCAGGCTCTGCCTACAAATCCTCTCCCCATTCTATAGCCTTAAGTTGGGACCAGACAGATCCCCTCCCACTCTTCTACTGGAGTGATGGAAGACTAAGAGTCCTAAGAGTTCAATCACATATAATCATCTTCTGGGTTGCCTAAAAAGAAGGGTGACCAGAAGGGTCAAGGGAGGGGATTCTACCTCTCTACTCCACTCTCATGAGACCCCATCTGCAATAATGCATCTAGCTCTGTGTCCATCAGTCCAGGAAAGACATGGACCTGTTAGAATGGATCCAGAGGTTCCTTTATGTGGCAGAGAGATAATTTTTGATGACAGAAAAAAGGAGCAATGGTTTTAAGCTGAAAAAAGGTGCAATGGTTTTAAGCTGAAAAAAGGTAGAGTTAGATAGGATAAGAACAAGAAATCTTTCACAGTAAGAGTAGTGAGACACTGAAACAGGTTGTCCAGAGAAGCTGTGCATGTTTCATTGCTGGAAGTGTTCAGAGTCAGGTTGGATGGGGCTTTGGAATCTTGATCTGGTGAAAACTATCCCTGTCCATGGCAGGTAGGTTGAAGGTGAATGATATTTACAGGTCCTTTCCAGCCCAAACATTTCTCTGATTCTCCAATTCTATAAGGTAGTGTGTGAAGTAGAAGGTGCTTTTTGAAGAGAAGGAGACTGGCAGAGTGATCAGCCATCAAGGAGAGGTTAATGAAAAGCAAAAAAGGAAGAAAGTTACTTTTCTTCCAGGAGTAACTTACTAAAACTGTTCACTGCGATTCAAATCTTCATCAACCCTTCTTAGTCTCAGCCCTAACCCTCCCTTCACATCCCTGGAGCTTTCTTTAGAACCACATCTTTATCCTCCAGAGCCCCACTGATCCTTCTTGGGACTCATCATCACATCTATCTCCATAAAAACCTTCACACTTCTTCTGTCATAGTCACAAAATGCAATTTTTGCCTAAATCAGCTCTGCTACAAGGCATGGGGAAAGATTTAAGATGGCACAACAGTCTTAAAGAAATCACTAACAGTTGCAAACATGCTATTTCAAGGGAGTGCAAGTGTTCATGAACATCTGTATCTGTTTGTGTGCCTGCACAGTGGGGTGCATGATGTATCTTACCTGGTAGAGACTGATACTGCTTGAAGACTTGTCTTTCCTTTCTAATTAGGTATTGAGTAGGAAAAGAATTCATTTAAAATGGCTGCTACAGATGTTTGGTATTTCTCTTTATAACAAACCCCAGCTCATTGTGTGTGGACTTACACCTTCAACTCATTGGACTGATGTCAGTTTGGAAGTAAGTGGATCTGGTCTAAGGATATATATCAGTGAGGGGTAGGGGTTCAGGAGATTTGAATTCTGCCCTTCAGACCTGGGAAAATCAGTTTTCTCAGCCTCTTTTAGCAGGAATCCTTTGGTTTCAGTCTTCTGGAGGTATTGTCTACAGCTAGGCAGAGGAATCCAGAGAAAAGATCCAGTGGTGCCCCAGAAAATATTTGTTTCACAGTAATACTGTAGCCAGTCTATTGTAGCTCTTCTCTGAACACTGATCTAAAAAGGACAGAAATTTAAATTGCTATAAATAATTTTAGTCCACAATTAGAGACAAATAGAGGAAAGCAGGAATCTCATCTTTACAGCTCTGCTGTATTTAAAAATCTGTCTTATTCTGAAGAGGATCAATCATGCATGGCAAGGAACTTAGCATGTTTAAAAGCTAAACACAAAAACTCCCACACTTAATCAATTTACTATAGAATCATAGGATATTTTGGGTTGAGCATTTCATCTTAGAGGCTTACTTGTTCTAGATTAATTTAACTCCAACCACCATTCAGCCAGACTTCAATATGCTACCTAATGCTGAAGAAACATTTAATTCTACTAGTTGTCACCAATTAATTCTCTCTCTCTCCTTCCCTCTCTTTCTCTATATATATGCATATATGTACAGTTTTTTGTTGCTATGTAGAATAATACACCTAAAGTATGTAGTATTTAGTATAATATGGCTACATGGAGATAAAGTTAAAAGGGCATAAAAAAAATCTCCTCTTCCAGAAAAGAGAAGATTGTTAAACATTAATCAAGCTTTATAATTAAATAAGAAGCCCTGGTTAATGATCCATACTTCCATTTCTTTCCTAATGTCCATCACCATTCTGTTGAGTACCTTGTTGATACTAATTTATTCATCCTCACTGCAGTGCTGAATCCCTTTCACTTCAGTTAGGCATTGAGCAAGCAACAATGGGACAGGATTCTAGAGGGATACAGGATGGGAAAATAATCAGAAGAAAGCAGAAAGATGTTTGTACTGGAGTCCTGTCTGAAAAGACTGAACACTTGAACTACCATTTAAGAAGAGAAGGAATTCAGCCCTTTCCTTCTACATTTCTGGCACCTATTTTAGACATTGGAGTGTCATAGGGAACTGAAACACTACCAGTAGCATCCAGGAGCTTCTGTTGCTGATGTTTCACTTTGTTACCTCAAACCAGCAGCCAGGCTTCACTGTGGAGACCAGCCTCTGTGACACACATAAAGCACATTCAGAGCATGTTGCTGATGTCTGCATTTTCCTTACACTGACTATATAGATACCAAGCTTGTACTTAAAAATAGACAGAATTTATATCTCCCATGGTATCCTCATTGCCAAACTTAAGAAGTATTGATTGGGAGACTGTGCTGTGAGATGGATTGGGAATTGGCTGAAGGACAGAGCCTAGAGAGTTGTGGTTGGTGGAGCAGAATCTAACTGGAGATGTGTGACTAGTGGTGTGCCCCAGGGGTCAGTGCTGGGTCCAGGACTGTGCAATATATTCATTAATGATTTGGATGAAGGGGTAGAGTGTTCCCTCAGCAANTGAGGAGGAGAGAGCCAGGCTCTGCTCCATGGCATCCAATGGTAGGACAAGAGGGAATGGGAGCAAGTTGGACCACAGGAGGTTTAGTATTAACATGAGGAGGTGTTTCTTTTCCACCTCAGTGAGTATACTACTGATTTAGTTACTGTTCCTGTTTTGTACCTAGTTCTACATCATAGAAGCACCACATTACTGAAACTGATGATGTTATCTCCTTTTAAGCTTGTTTTCCTTGTATTTTCATAAGTAGTAGCACTGCAAGTTCTAGACTACACCCATATAGTGATATTTAGCTGTTTTTTTTTTCTTTATCCCTAGCTGGAGAACAAGAAAAGGAAAAATTAAGAGTCTGACTCATGGCATTTGTTTATTTAGAATCTTCCCACACCAGGAAAAAGGTTTTTTGCCATGGAAGTGTGTGTCTTTGCTGCACATAATATTGAATTGACCTGTGCCCACATGGGAAGGAAGTATTCTCCATATTAAGGCAATTAAAGATGATGGTCAACCTGGAAAGGAAAAAAGGACCTTTTCGGTAACACTCTTGAAAATATGTTTAGAGGTGTTTTTTTCAATCTTTGTGGTTAAACTTTGTGAGAAAAGTAATGCTTGAAATAAAAAGGAGATTAAAAAGACAAAAATTCATCTTTAAAATTCCAGTAAAGAGGAAAAAGCAAACTGCATATATGTCTATATACTGAAGTATATATGTATATATAGAAATATTTCATTAATATATTTAATTTATAGACAGTAGACTGATGTACAGTGAAATTTCTATCATAGGTAAAAAAACCAAAACTTGTTACAAAAAGCTTTTCCCCTTTTCATACATGATCCAGGACAGGTCATTACCATCTGACCAAAGGTCTCGTTCCCATTTACAAACTTAAACAAAGCTTTTAAAATTATGGGAAATTATACATAAGTCTGATAATTTTCAAAGAGGTCATTTGATATAAATTGTCATTAATTGCTTTTTTAAGCAAATCATGGGTTTTGCTAGAAGACTCTTTTTTTTCCTGCATAGAAAATGTCTAGCATCTTAAATGTTATCTTCATTATAATTTGCTATAATGGACAGATAATGACTCTAGGGAATGCTGGCAGTTGTGTTGAATTAGAACCTAAAAACTTAAGGGTATACTTATATGCTTCATTTTCCTTTAACTATGGTTAAATCAATTTTAAATCATTATCTCATTTCCACTGGCTGAAATTAATTGGTATTTTCAAGAAAAGATGATTACATTTGATGACCAATATCACATACAGCTTTTTTTGGTACTGAAAATTAGTGTAATTGAGTCATGCTTAGCTCAGCTACTGTATTGTTAGTCTGGTTTTAATGCTATCATGTTATCTAGTTACCTTTCATTGGTGCATCTATTTTTGGCAGTCACTATTTACCTTAACATTTGAACCAATTCTTCAACCTATGTTTGACAAAAAAAACGGATTTCACTGGCTTTTGTTAAACTTAACCTTGTGCCCACAGGGACAAGTGCAGAGATAAGTCAATCCATATTATTAGAGTATGGCAGACATGTTCTCTTAGTTTATAGTCTGTGTTAAGTCTCAGATCCTGTCCAGGAATAGTTTGGATGAGTGCAAGTTGTCCCAGGCCAGGATCCATGCAAACACAGCAATAAGGTGCCAGTGCTCATCATTACTTCCTAGCATTGTTTCATTTAGAGTCACAGAATCATAGAATGGTTTGGGTTGGAAAGGACCTTTCAAAGTCATCTAGTTCAATCCTGCAGGGATATCTACAACTAGATGAGGTTGCTCAGAGCCTCAAACAAACTGACCTGGAATATGGTTCCAAGCATCTACCACCATCTAGATAATATGTGCTGGTATTTCACCAACCTCAGTGAAAAAAATCTCTTCTTTGTTATCTAGTCTAAATCTCTCCTCTTTTAGTTTAAAACCTTCACCCCTTGTCCTGTCACAACAGGCCCTGCTAAAAAAGTCTGTCCTCATCTTTATTATAGGTCCCTTAAAGTATTGAATAGCTGCAGTGAGATCTTCCCAGAGCCTCCTGAACAACCCCAACTCTCTGAGCCTTTCCTCACAGGAGATGTGTTTCATCCCTAGGACTATTTTGGTAGTCTTCTTCTGGATCCACTGCAACAAGTCCAGATCTTCAGTGGTATCACACACATTGCAGCTATGTATTCTAAAATGGCATGACTGACTAGAGAACAGACATGGAAATCTGTGCCTCGAGCAGGAGAAATATGATGATAATCTGGAGCTCTTCAGACACTTAGACAGCTAAACAGTTGTAGATTTCCCTGTATTGACTGAGCTCTGTTGACTGTGATGTGATTTGAACACCTAGTGCACATCTTAAAGTAGCTACTGAAATAGATATAGATATTATATTATATATAGATATAGCTGAATAGATATTTTCAGCTGCCAGCTATACCCCATCTGCACGTTCAGTAGTTCTACTGCTCATAAATTTATTGTTGAGCATTGAGAGTGCTTCAATATAATGTTAATGCACAATTATCACCTCTCGGTTTTCCAGGATCTTGCAAAGGTGACAAAACCTCCCTTTTGTTGTCAATAATTAGCATTTCCCTCTCCCACCATCCACTCTCCATGCCAAAGACAAACAGGAAAAAAACTAGCTCAGCTATTGCTTCATTCGGCGTTAGATCTGCAATTAATAAGCTTAATTTTTCAGGTTAGGATGCATTTGCAATAATAAGCATGGTAGGCTGGGATTATAACTAAGCACTTCCAGTTTTGCAGGATTCAGGAGCTGTTGGTTAATGAAGCTCAATGTGATACTCTCAGTAACAAATCTCATAATTGCTTAGAGGGAAAAGGCATTTTCAGCAACTGCTCCTTCATACAGGTGGCTGTTGGAAATTGCTTTCAGTTAATTATGCCTTCAGTTACTTTGGATGAATGAGGCAGGATCCTCTAGCTCATTACAAGCCCAAGCCCACAATAAGTAAGTAAATATTTTGACACAGCGTTGAAACTAACTTCTGTAAAAGCATGTATAATATTTATAAGCATTGAAAAGATTCCATATTGTACAACCTCCATTCAGTGCCAGCTAAAGGAAATTAATGATTTCACTAACCACTCAATATCAATGGAATAACATTTTAATACTTTAAGCAGACAGTGGGTTTGTCAGAATTTATATGGGTGATAAATACCTGTGTCTTTTATCACCTCTAAAAAAGGAGGAAGTTAAGCAAGAGGAAAATATACACCTTGGCTATGAGATAAAGTGTATATTACTATATACTGTATATGTACTGGTTTGAGTTAGAACAGAACTAATTCTTTTCAGTGATTTTACTTTTCAGCTATGTCTTTTCTAAGTAACTGCACTGTCTGAAATGAATGCCATATTTTTGCCATATCTATCCATTTTGGGGCAGGGTTTTATATCACTTTACATCAAACAGGCTGCATAAAAACAAGGAAAGATCAAATCTTTTGGCAACAAAAACTTTTGGGAGAAAAATATAAAAAAGGATAATCTGCCCATGCTGAAGATTAATTTGAGGTGGTTTACAGAGTTTTTCCAGGTGAGCAAACTGACACATGGTAATAATTCAAGCAGAGTATGTGGAGCCCAAAAGCCTTGTTAAGACTTAACCTCTGGGGAAGGCAAGTGAATTCCTAAAAGCTAGCTGGGAATGGCCATACTATGAGTGAATCCTCAGCTGGCAAGGAGTCAATATTGGCCAAAACCTGCCCATTCCATCATATACACATAGTATTAGTGAGAACACAAAGCTAGCTGCTCTGCTCCCCAGCTGGCAGAGTGGCTAAATGTGCTAAAATATATGCTAAAAGTCATTTTCTTACACTTTCATGCACACCAAATCTATGCAAATCTGCCATAGTGTTGAGTCAAGCACTAGCACAGAAAGGCCCCAGTACCAAGAACTGGATTATTTGTGTTTGTTCTGCAGCCCTCATATCAGTGCTGTATGATGGAATTTGTTTCTCAAGGACAATGTAAGCCTTCATTTATTTTTAATCTTATAAAAAAATAAGGGTAAAGCTGCTTTTAATCCATTTTTCTTTGTCCATTAAAACTGACACTAAATATCAGGACTATCTAAATATAACACTCCCTTGGGAGTTGCTGAGAGTCACTCTGTGTTAAACCAGGCTGAACTGATTGTGAAATGATTGTAAGAGTCTATTTGATTTTTAATGGCAGGGATTAACTGAAACTTCCAACAGGTGGGATACAATTAAATAGCTGAAAGATATCTAGTACAAAGAGTACTTTCAGAATATATATGAGGCTCCAAAAAACTGTGGTACCATGATTGCCATGTTAATTTAATGTCATATCAGCAGGTGAATTAATGCAGAGACAACTTCATATTCTGACTGTATTGCTCACATTGCATGCTACAGCCAGGTACACTATTGATTATCAGCAATCAATAATATAGTAGCAATTAATAGTACAGCATCAGTCAATAAGAGCATTACAGTAACAACAATAACCAAGTAGATATATGCTATTCCAGGTTACTACAAACCTATCATTAGTGAAGCAACTTATCAACAATATAACAGCTGATATGATTGGTTACTTGTATGGATATATAGTACTCATATCAAATCAGTTGGATAGATTTCAGAAGGGGATAAACCATCCCAAGGGGGAGGGGAAACCATTCCTAGAGAAGGACAAAACTGCCCCAGAAGTGGGAGGACAAACTGACTCAACTCCAGAAGCAGGCCCAAAAAGGGACAAGGAAGATAGTGGAAATACTTTCAACACAAAGATGATCTGTATCATAGAGCCTGGAGTTGATCAAATGTCTCTGGTGAAGATCCAAGATCTCATTAAAAGTTCTTGAAGAGAAATAAACCTGTTTGAAAGGAAAAAGGAAAAAGGAAAAAGGAAAAAGGGGAAAGGGAGAGGGAGAGGGAGAGGGAGAGGAGAGGAGAGGAGAGGAGAGGAGAGGGAAAAAGGTACACATGCAGACTGAGAAGTTCTTAGAGTCTCCACTTTTGATAACAATTTAAACTTTTTACTATAATGGAGATATAAGAGGGCGTAGGTTATCAACACTCTGAGGAAGCTATAGATAGTGTTAAATTTGATTTTTCACCTGCACCAACTGATAGTTGTTAATGAACTTGGTTCTTTCAGGCCAGTTTTATTTGCCCAGACTGTTTCCCCTTTTTCAGATGATAAACTGCTCTTAGAGTTTCTTGTGCTTATCAGTGGTATCTCAGGATGTCTCTAGCTTCTTGGTTTCCAACTATACTTCCAAGAGGCCAGCTGTAGTTTTCAGGGATGTTTCTAATTTGAAGGTTTAGTTCCCAGGCTGACAGGCAATTTCTCTGTCAGACAGTTTCTTCTGTTCAGTTATTTTCCCTTTCTAACAACCAGATCACCTTCAAGGTTGCTTACATAGCAGAGGAAGATCCAGTCTGCTTATCCTACGTGTTCCTCTCTTCCCAACTGGAACCTGAGTCCCTCCTGAAAGGGATGCTATTCTCTTACTGTAAATAGCTACCTCTCCCAATCTGAGCATCTTTATTTCTGCCTAAGACAAGGGAGATCTAGTTCTAATTTAGGCAGAACTTAGGCTGGATACAACTACATATGCAGGCACTATGCTGTGGAGCTGAAAGAGGTCAGGAAGGCAGATATTATAAATCATCACTGATCCTTTTAATAAGTAGTATAAGTGATATTGATGATGGTGAAACATGTAGAACATCTGCAACATCCAGGAGAGGAACTGTGGAGAATAAGGGCTGAAACTACTGCTTAACCACTGAACAATATGCCAAAAGTGGCCAAAAAATGCCCTATTTTACATTCAAAACCAGGCTGCTTTCTGAGCAGTTTGAGAAACTGTAGCATTCCTTTTGTTTTCAAGACTATGTTAATATATTTTCCCTCAGTATATACTGCATGTGCATATAAATCAAAGGCTTAATTTCTTCTTAGGTGCTCATGTAATGAATGCAAGACCTTTGCAAAAAGTAAGACCTGGAAAAATCTGTGTCTAGAGAAAAAGATTGCAGGGTAAATTGTATTTTATCCTGCTAAATGTTATGCTTCTGCCACAAACTCCCTTGAAATTTTGCCTTCATGATGCTAACCTGATATTTAGGACCAAATTTGAATTGTCCACACAAAACCTAACTGCCCCCTCCCTTTTCCCCAGGACTATAAATCATGTATCTGATGCTTCATATTACCTGACTAAGGGCTAAGGTGAAGCACAGTTTCCCTTATACCATATAAAATTATTCTCTTTTAGGAATTGATTGTGAATTGTCTGCTTTTTTTCTGAGTTTGTCTGTACCCATGGGTGGCAAAAAGCAAAGAAAGGATTTGCAGGAAGCACAAGAAGTCAAAGCCAGGGCCTTGTGGGATTGCAGCAGATCCATTTATTGTGCTTGCAGATTGTGTGCCCAGATAATTTCAAAGCACTTGGTATGAAGAGGTCAGATCAGCCTCATGCCAACACTTTTTGCAGCATCAGGCAAGACTGTCACTTAAGACCTAGCCAAAAGATTTACAATGTAAATGGTGAGTGCATATGGGCATGAGATTGCCTAAAGTCCCCAGCTGCCAGTGTAGACAAAGCTTTAATTAGCCAATAATGCTGGAAATTTGAGTAAGTATGGAAGTTTTCTTTATTCAGTAAGCATATCCTCAAATAGTAGTGATTGGAGAGCAACAACCAGTTTGACAAGTAAGCAAGGAATGTGACTTCAGGTCAGTATTTATTAACAAAAACCTCCATCAGTTAGCTAAAGGTAAAAGTTTATCATTATATCTCATGAGATATTAGGTACACTAAGCAAAAGAAAACAATGCAAAAGTAAGTTTGTCTTTTGTTTTGTTTTCCCCAAGTTCTCTCTAAATTGGTCTAAGTTTCTTAGCATTCTTGTGTATAACAGGAAAAGAGGAGCAGAAATATAACAATAATATTGTCTTCAGAAACACAAGATTTCTGAATTTTCTGATGTACTGGAGCAGAGAATATAAAGCAGCAGAAAGCTAACCAAGCTGCTCAAACCTACCAAGAAAATAGAAATCTGAATCTGATGGCACTGATCACTTATGAAGGCTAATAAGGCTTGGAAAAAGGTCAAGGTTTAGTAAGCAAAAAATCCCACCTAGGTTTTCCTGACTCCTGAATTGCTGTGATCTATACAACCCTGACAACAATTCTTCACCTCACAAAATCACACAGAATCAAGGTTGGAAGAGATCTCTTAAGATCATCAAGTGCCAGACTATTTAAACTGTTTCATACTAAAATAATTATGGGTCAATAAGCTTAAAGTACAGAATCAGATTCAGATTCACACCTCATGATCATCTTCAGTTCAAGACTAGTTTGATGAAACTCAAACCTTCATGTTTAATGGACTAACAACTTCTAGAACAGTGTTGGGAAATCAATCATAGGTATTNCTAATAAGGCTTGGAAAAAGGTCAAGGTTTAGTAAGCAAAAAATCCCACCCAGGTTTTCCTGACTCATGAATTGCTGTGATCTATACAACCCTGACAACAATTCTTCACCTCACAAAATCACACAGAATCAAGGTTGGAAGAGATCTCTTAAGATCATCAAGTGCCAGACTATTTAAACTGTTTCATACTAAAATAATTATGGGTCAATAAGCTTAAAGTACAGAATCAGATTCACATATCACAAAGTTTCTGTGTATATGAGCATGATTTTGACAATATAAACAGATAAGACAAAGTTTGGTCTAAATGAAAGTTAGGTCTAAGTGTGTGAGGTACATACAGGCATACAAGCATGATCAGCTTAATGTTGATATTTGAGAGATGTCCAAAATGTTGATTTTAAGCTCTTTCTTGGTCTCATTTGTATGCAATTCTGTTTAATTCTGGAGAGGCCTGAATGGTTTCAGAACTTTTCCTTGGCAAAAGCAAGTAAACTCTCACACTGTGTACTGTCTACAGTTTTCTTCTAGTTAAAAATCCCTGTTATGCAAGAACCACACCTCATGATCATCTTCAGTTCAAGACTAGTTTGATGAAACTCAAACCTTCATGTTTAATGGACTAACAACTCCTAGAACAGTGTTGGGAAATCAATCATAGGTATTGCCTGAACTATAAAAGTTATGCTACATGGGAAAAAAACAACCTTCTGCAGTGTAGCACTGTCAGTATTAGTTACAAGTGCTCTAACTCCCAAAATTGTGCTAGTTTTTTACTACTTTGCAATAGCTAGGTACTGCTAAATACTGTTATTAGTACATGTTCTTAGAGCCATTAAATTATGTTACTGTTAAGTTCTCCCTACAAGAGATAAGTGTTTGGGAGTAAGGCAGACCAGCATTTCTCTGCCAGTCCTAGAACTTTATGCAAGTTGCAACTCAGTTAGAATTAGATATGAATTTCTCCCTTTGGATAGCAGCTGCAGCACCAGGGAACAAGGTTTCTTGTCTTCTTTGGAATAGATGTAAAGAAAAGATTTTGGGTCAGTTCCACATCATTTCAAAATTTCAGAGGAAATTTAATGAAATCTAATACACACTTTAACCCAACAGCAGATTAAACAGTAAGTGAATAGATGCCAGTAACTCATGGGAGGATTTGATGTGGCTTTGGTACTGTTGAGTTGGCTAACTTGTTACAAGCTCAGCCAAGGGGATCTGACTTGCCTGTTTGCTCTAAACAATACCTGTCTGTATTACCAAATGTGCTCACATCCTCTATGTAAAGGAGCACCTGCTATGTCATCTGAGATGGGATTAACTGTTATGGTCTTTTAAATTCAGAGCAAATATGAGTAAATCAGGAGTGAGTATTCTCCATGACTTCTTTATTGTGGATCAAAGAAGCCAACAGAGCATGATACGTGTTAGGCACACAGAAGAACAAAAAATTGTGCCTTGGTTTTAGACTGAAGGAGAACATTGAGTTTTGCAACCTTTATTAATAGGGACTTTCAGTAGATATTGGCAAGGTCTTAGTCTCTTGAATTTAGATACACTTGTAAGAGGGAGACTGAGGCCATCTAACTTTAAGAGTAATATTCATTACTGCTCACTGTAGATCTAAATAATTACCATGTAGTGTGTACATGTGAGCAAGATGACCAAGTTACTGGTTTTACCAGTGGAAAAATAGGTTGGGACTAAAAAGATATATGTAATGTTGTTTTAAGCACTCAGAGGTGTCCTGTCTAGCATCCAGCTGCTGCTCCACAATGTTGTGGATCTTCTATACAACTCTTATCCCTGTCAGATCCATGTGATGGATGTCTTGAATGCCCTGAGGCATCTCAAATTGCTTTATAAGGGCAAGCCCCTATGTAACCTGCTAGATTTGATAATGGAGGTGAGAAGTTTGTTAAGTCAATTGAATTCTACCCTCTGTTGAACTCCTTTGTAATTGCATTTCCAATGGAGTAACTAGGAATAAGATGAAAAAGGGGAACAAAGGAATAAGATCCAATTTCTCCAATATTTTCTTTTTTATATAAGACCCTTCTTTTTAATTCTGATTTTCTTACCATATAGGCAAACGTTATGCAGGAGCACACTCCTAACTTTTGTTGACATAAATTCAAGGATTTGAAATACAGGAAAAAAAGGAAGCCTAGCATTTAAGCAAACTGACATCTGTTTCATTAAGAGACAACCTGGATAATTTGGTTTTGTGTGTAAGAGGTTTTTCATTTATCATAACTCTGCAAACTGAAGGAAGTGTTTAATCAGCTTCAGCAGAGCATAATCCCTTAACTTTTATATTTTTACTTCCCAACACTTAGCAATGCAAAAAGTGTTATGAATACCTGGAAGCACTGCAGCAGATTCACAATAGCAACCTGTAATACTCTGCTCATGTGAAAGGAAAAAAAACATTGCCAAGAGAAAATGGCTGTAATTTGAGAACTTCATATTAATTTCCTACAATCATAGTCAATATCAACTGACTCAGCAAGGAATATTTAACATTATGCTTTAAGTAGTCCCCCAAAAATCAACCTCTTTGTTTAAACACATTAACAACTGGCAGAATAGGATTTTTTTTGGTAAGTCAGCTGCTCCATTGATCTGGAAATGACAAGATTTAGGACATAAATTTACATAGAACAGAGGTGGAGACAGCTTGGAAAAGTTAGCAATGTATGGAAATTTTCAAGAGGGTAAACCTGAGATTTCCATCATGAACCATATGTGTGCCACTAATGGGCACTGCTAAGCAAGTTATCCTCTATAACTAAAGCTATTCCAGACTGGCAGCAAGGAAGTCAGAAAAAATGGAGTGGAGTGATTGTTGAAGAGGAATGCAATAGATATTCAAGTAGATACAATGCCTTGGTTTGAGTTAAAACAGAACGAATCCGTTCAGTGATTTTTACTTTGCAGTTAAAGCTTCTCTGGTTTGATGCATTTTCTGAGCTAGCAGCATATTTTCCCAGACAAGAGCCTGCTTCTAACAGTGGTAAGACTCAAAGGTTTCAGAATTATGGCCAAGGACCAGTGTGCAAACCAAGGGCACTGCTCACTCCCTCTGGTGCAACTTGAGACCATTTCCTCTTGTCTTACTGCTTATTACTTGGGAGAAGAGAGCAACTCCCAACTCACCACAACGTCCTTTCAGGTAGTTGTAGAGAGTAAGAAGGTCTCCCCTCAGTCTCCTTTTGTCCAGGCTAAGCAATCCCAGTTCCCTCATCGTCATCGTCGTGGCTAGGCTTTGCGAACGAAGCTCCAGGGAGGGCTCCATCCACGCTGCTCATCAGTGCCTTTTCCAAGCGCGCTGATAAAAAGAGGATAGCAGATAGCACCCTCAAGCCTGCACAAGGGATTTTGTTTAGGTGAGACACAGCATGCTCAGAGCTGGACCCACCCTTTAGTCCTAAGGTTCATCTGCCAGGGCCTAGCAAGCTTGGACGCTGGCAGCGAGGTCCTTAGGACGGAGGTTTAACCTCTTAGATGGAAGGACTTCCAGGGCTAAATGAGCTCCATCTGCCCGGGTTTGGAATCAGAGTTGTCCTTCTCCTAGGATGACTGCCAGAAGGCTAATGAGCTCATCCTACCCATCCAAGGATTCTAGGAACATGGGTATCACTCCCCACACATTCCCGTGGGCAATGAGTTTAATGCTCCCTCTGCTGTGGGCACAGTTATGACACCAGGGGCCACAGGAGACCACAAGGGATTTTCAGACTGTGCCTGCCCAGTTCCCTCAGCTGCTTCCCATAAGACTTCTGCTCTAGACCCTTCCCCAGCTTTGTTGCCCTTCTCTGTTCATGCTCCAGCACCTCAATGTCCTTCTTTGGAGTGAGGGGCCCAAAACTGAACCCAGGATTCAAGGGATGGCCTCACCAGTGCTAAGTGCAAGAAAATATACAGGAAAAAAAGAGTCATTTAGAAAACTCTTTATATATCTGTCTGAGCAAATCATTGAAGCCATGGGTTTTCACTTCCCAAGTTGTCTTAAGAACACAAAGAGGGAATTCAGCTTACCTGCCCTTGAGCATGGATACAGAGGTGTCAAGTTAGGTGCCTAGGCTCTCACTAGAGCAAGCAGAGATTCAACCTAGCCAAAATTAATAGCTCTGCAGACTCCATTGATGCACTCAGTGCTCTAACAGGTAGAAGATTATCTGCCTGTCTAGCTCTTTCCCATATAATGTCAAATTATGGTTGAAAAATCAGCATGGGTCAGAAACCAACCCCAAGAGGTCAACACAGTCACTCAATCTGGAGGTTAAGAGAGTCACCATCTTGTCTTAGAGCTAAAGAACAATCGCTGACATGAGTTTATTTGCTACACTTATATGCATATCTATGTGTATACACATAGATATATTTCTGTATGTATGTGTAGAGAGTATGTGTGTATATTGAAATATTTACACATAAAATAGATAAAGCCTCAAAGCCTACAGAGATAAGGCCTTAACTCCAGCACTTCCACTTTAATATTTCTGTTTACCTTGTCTTTCTTACAAACTAAATGTGTGACAGTATATTTTTTTTGGCAGCCTATCTCCTATCTTTTTGTTTACCCTTTCTGCGTGCTATGCATTTCTTCTGGGCTTACTGCACAAAATCAAAACCTGGAAACTACTGCTCATTTTATACATTAGGAAAACTCTGTACTTCTAAATCCAACCTAGCTGTTTCAGAAGAGCAAAATACTGCAAATGGAGCTAGCACATAGCCTACAAGGCTATCAACTATATTATTGGTGCTTTCACCAGACTCTTTTTGGGATGTTAGCAGGATCCTTTATACACCTGCAAGAATCCCAGGTGCTATGGGAATCAACACAGAATGAATGGCATGTTCTGATTTTTGGCTGGATATTTAAGAAATTACTCATCTGGAACAAGTGTAACAACAAATTAATTCCCTTTGACATATCAAAGCTCATGGAGATTTATTTTCCTGAAACAAGAAACTTTTTCTGAGCAGAGCTATTGCTTCCAAAGATAAGCCACTAACTACTTTGTTTCAGCTGAATGACATAAGGATGTGCAAATCCCAAAGCACAAAAGGATATCTAGAAGATCTGTAGAAGTGGTGCTTAGAGACATGGTTTAGTGGTGAACCTGGCAGTGTTGGGTTAACTGTTGGACTCAATAGTCTTAAAGATCTCTTTTAACTGAAGAGATTCTATGATTCTAAGAAAAGAAGGCATCACTCCTGACAGTTCATGGAAATGTGTGAAAACAGTAATGAGCATAATGGTGAAAGTGTGACATGCCACCTGTAAATAACTATGAAAATAGTTAGTGTGAATATTTCATATGTTTGGGGGGAATTTTCTCTGTTTCTTTGTTTACAGATTCTTACATAACCTTGTTTAAAGCTTTATTGAATTACTCAGACCATTAAAAAAAAAAAAAAGAAAGAAAAATTGCATTTACTGAATAAGGAAAAAGAGAAAGAGAGAGAAAGAATGAGAGAGAAAGAATGAGAAAGAAAGAAAGAAAGAAAGAAAGAAAGAAAGAAAGAAAGAAAGAAAGAGAAAGAAAGAAAGAAAGAAAGAAAGAAAGAAAGAAAGAAAGAAAGAAAGAAAGAAAGAAAGAAAAAGAAAGAAAGAAGGAAAAAGGAAAAAGAAAATCTAAGTAGAAAACCTGGAGATCACCATTACAAAGTCAAATTTTGAGTATTTAGAAGAAATAAAGATCCTTTCCTTTGGGGATCAGTAATACAGATGTCTGTGTCAAACATCTCTGTAATCGATGGAGCAATACAAACACTTCAGAATGCAGAGCATCTTCTCTATAGCTGTTCAAAGGGGTTAAATCATGCTCCACTGATGCCTTTTTCAGTCTGATCTCTACAGGACGTTGATACAATTAGCTTAGAGCAGACATCAGACTTTAACATATGAAAACTTAGTTAAAAATAATCTCACCATTCATAACTAAATATGGTTATGTTATTCTCTGATAGGAAAAAGAAAAATACCATCTGTTTCATATAACTCTGATCAATAATAGGCCCTTTTAGAAATGGACTGAAAACTAATATGAAGAAACATTAGCCATGCAACTGTAGCTTGTTTTGAGGAAGGTAATTTCAGGCTTGGTGTGCAGATCTGGTGGATACAAAGAAGCTATTGAACATTGAGACAATGGCAACTTCTTGGGATTACAAAAAAATAATAGAGAGACCACCTTTGTCTATAATTTAACTCCCAGATGTACTGTCATGAAGCAACATTAGGGCATAATGAATCTGCTCTGTTATTTGCCTTGCTGTGGGCTTTGAGCCAGGGAGTCATTCTGCCCAAGAGACAAAAGACACTCTGTTTGCACAGAGATCCCTGCATCTTCCCGACACGTTTCCTCATACATTTTGTGAACTGTCTTTCCCCTCCCCTCTCCCTCTGTTATGTTAGCTGTGAACTGCAGTGAAAATCTGTCTGTGACAGACACTTTCAGTACTTGGTCAGCTGTCAGACAAGCATGAGGTGAAAGACTTCAAATATGGCACTGGGCTCACAAACACGCGGAGAGAAAGAAGCCATCACTGGCTATTGCTCAGGTCCAAGCAGGGAAACAAAAAACAAAACACACACAAAAAACAACCCAAGGAAGAAAGTGTTTTTTGTATCAGTCTGAAATCTTGCAAACAAAGAAGCTATATTTAGTGGTTTCATCCAAATCAAGCACGTAAGATCTAACTTTTAACTGCAGGGCTATTACCATCTTCATTCTATACCTAGAACTCATCTGTGGCAGTATTGAAAACCCTAGAATGGATTCAGAGAATGTTTTAGGTTGGAAGGGACCATAAAATCTAGTCATCTAGTCCAACTTGTCTACAATCAGCAAGGACATCTGCAACTAAATCAGGTTGCTCAGAGATCCAACCAACCTCACCTGGAATGGTTTCAGGAATGGGACATCTGCCACCTCTCTGGGCAACCTGATGTGTGAACTTACATCTTGTTATATGCTCTCTCTTAGTCACTGAAGAGATGTAGACACCTGCAGAGGGTGGTTCACCTTTTTCAAAGACTGAGAAAAGACAGTAGCTAATGTTAAGACAGAGTAACTTACATTATCTGAAGAGTGACAGACTGTATTCAGCTGCCCCAACTTCTGTATTTAGTGACATTTTAGAAGCCATGCAGATATGACACACAACTCCTGGGAAACCCCCAGAGCTTTGAAGCATAGCTGAGGCCAGGCAAGATAAATCAGGATGGCTGAAACAATAAGAATGTGATTCATTTGCCTATATATAGACATTTAGGATTATTTTAAGTACTGTGGGATGTCCTACCTCAGCTCCATCTGACATTCTCCCCTAAGTGCTGTGTAATACCTGTTAGTACCATGCATAGGTCTCAAATATGCTACAGCAAAATTGGCAACAGATATCCATCTTTCAGTAATAAAATGATCTCTTTTATGTCTGCACTTCAAATTTCCCTGAGCATGTGGAGATTCAGCCTTTCAAATTATCACCCATAGAGCACAGAACTGCAGGTATCAGCCAGCTAAGGCAATATACTTATCTATAGTGCAATATGATGTGTAGTCCATGGCAGATAACCCTCATCCCCAGACAGTGCTCATGGATCCATGAAAGGAGACATTTGTTCCTTCTTGCAAATAATCCAAGCTTGCTCAGCTATTTTAGTATCTCTTTCATCAATTATTTTTTTTTTAAGGAAAGGAAGAATTAAAACACATTAATTTGTCCATTCAATAAGCATAACACAACCAGGTACTTCTAGGACACAGTATGATTTTGTTTAGATGTTCATGAAACAAATCCCAGAGAAGCCTGTTAATTTCCAAAGTCTATGAAAGGGGTGATGCTCAAATGTAGATGGCTATGTTTGATTAAATTAAACAAGTACTTGAATGGCTTGGAGAATGTGCTCTTAATGGTCTTCATAATACTTTTTTTCTTCAGAACTTTTTGTCATCTTTCCCATTAAACCTTGTTTTTAAGTGAATTCAAATGGGATGTAATTATATAAGCCACTAATACAGGAGATGGACACAGCTATAATGTTGTGTAGACTGCAAATACTCCTTAAAAAGAAACAAAATGCATGATTCAGTAACATTACCTATAGCTCTTTCATATATTATACTCACACAGTTGACTTAGATTTGGCACCAGGGTCCTTCAGATGTGTAGCCTGATAGATAATATTCTCTGTACCACATATGTCTATTAACCACCTGGAAAAGAAGGTTCCTCTTTTATTACCTTTATGTGCATAGACTGTAGTTGCAGACAACATTACTTCAGAAGCCATTTGGAATCATGTCCAGATACTTGACACTAGGATATGGTTTTGATTTGTAAAAAACCAATTTCACAAGAAATTGCACTCAAAGATTTGGGGGATTTTCAATAAAACTGGAAATACTTTATTCATATAAATAATTACCAATGTCTCCCACTGTGGTAGATTTTTTGCCTGAACACTTCCTATTCATGATATTAAGACAAGGTCTTTTTGTGAGAGGCAATTCAAAAAGATTTTGAGCTTTTTTTGAGAAGCAAGGAGGTGTCATTCTGCACTGCCATTAATGAGGGACTACCTCTATTTATAGAGTTGTTGAAAAGATCCACACAAGCTGATCCATAGAAGCTCTTTTGACTTTTGGTGTCCTCTCTTTTTCCTATACATTGATGGACATAATAAAGTATAATATGGAGATTCAGGTTTAAGTGGTCATCCTGGCTTTGGCCATAAAATGAGATGTGACACTATAGTTCTCAACTCCTTTTTCATGTGATAACATATATACCACCCCAGCCAGTGAAACAATGACTGAATTTCCAATCAAGTTGTCTTGAGTCAAACCAAAAGACCTGAAGATTTGTTGGAACAGGCTGCCTAGGGAAGTGGTAGAGTCACAGAAATGTATAGATGTGGTAATTATGGACATGATTTAGTGACATGGTGGTGATAGGTAGATGATTAGACTTGATGAACTTAGAGGTTTCTTCCAACCTTAATGATTCTGTGTTTCTGTGATGTGCAATGTCTGGGGAGCTACAGGTTCTGGAGTAAAATGCATTTGCACTGTGAACACAACTCTCTGTGGCCAGTGGATTGTCTTCTCCACTCTGAGTTACAGAGACACAGACACACACAGGAGCACAGAAGAACAGAAGCAGTGTTGCAAAAAAAAATCTTCTTCCACTCAGATTCCTTGATAGAATTAATTTTTAATTCAAAGTCTACTTTCTTAAGAAAGTACACTACTAATCTTAAACACAAGCCTGTTCTATCTGTAAAGGACTCTTGCTCAGGGTTTGACAGTAGCTAAACCATCCCTTTGTGAAGAGGAGAAAAGAGAGCTCCACTAGTCCAGTGCAGGATTCAGTGAAGAGAATGAATTTCAGCTCTCAAGCCATAAGCACAAAAAGGATATTGAAGCTATAAGAGCAGGTCTAGAGGAGGTCACAAAAAAATGACCAGAGGGCTGGAACACCTCTGCTATGAAGTAAAACTGAGAGAGTTGGGATTCTTCAGCCTGGAGAAGAGAATGTTCCAGGAACACCTTATCGCAGCCTTTCAATACTTAAAGGGTCCTATAAGAAAGATGGGGACAAACTTTTAAGCAGGGTCTGTTGCAACAGGGCAAGGGGTGATGGTTTTAAACTAAAGGAGTAGAGATCCAGGCTAGATACAAGGAACACATTTTTTGTGCTGAGTGTGGGAAACACCATCACAGGTTGCCAGAAGGGATGATAGAAGCCCCATCCCTAGAACCATTCCAGGTCAGGTTGTTTGGGGCTCTGAGCAACCTGATCTAGTTGCAGGGGGTTTGGACTAGATGGCTTTGATGGTCCCTAAAATAGTGGCAAGCAACTTCTCACTCCAAACATGGAAACACTTTGTTCAGATAAACTAGAGAAACTTCGTTTCATTTTTAATTGCATCTTTCTGTGTGGCAGCCTAATAGAATAGACACTTGAAACCTGATCCTGCTACATAAATGAATGGCTCAAAAAATGCATTTGCTATGGCAGAAGTTTGAAGTTTCTAAATAAAGGAGTTGTTATCCTTCTTCTAAGTCATGCTTGCTTAGACTTACTGGCATTAGTACTCTGGGAGGAGCTACAGAAGAACCTGGAGTTTGGGTTCTGTGTGCAGAAGTTAGGAAGGATGGAGAGGGTAGAAAGAGCCCTCAACTATTGAAAGGATCAGTATCATCTTTAGGATGGAAGCACTGTGCCTCAGGGACTGATTTTGCAACCAGTCTACTCCTAGAGATACACAGTGGAGCCTTCAGGCTGCTGTTCTCCAGAGGTTGTGCTTAATGGCACAATATTTCCATCAGTTTGCTGGTAAAACCAAGGCCCTGAGAAACACAAGAGTGAGGTAGAAATAACAGCAGAGACATCAAGTTTCTTTCAGGATCATTAATACAGCTTGGCATCTCACTAATGGCCTCAAAATACTTATCAAGCATGTGATGTGAGGTTGCACTGCTCACAAAGGAATGGCCTCCTCGAGATAAATGCAGATGATACATAGAAAAGAGTACACTTGTGTTCAGGGTAATAAAAAAATGATATGCTTGAATAATTGAGAATATTTTCATCATATGGAGCATGAGAAAAGAATGTAGCTGATTATGTGTAAAACACCAATGGGAAAGCTGCCAGAAGGCCTCTTTGGCCTTTCAGAGCAATGCATTTATTGACTGTTCCATTTGTGTAACAGGCACAAAACTCCAGAGGAGCATTTGGGCTTTAGGTTTGTGGAGGGCAGAAAATGAGACAGCTCTACCCATCTGTATTGCAGGGTTGCTGAACAGAAGTGGCTGTGTGCTTGGGAAAGGTGAAATACCACCCAAGGTTGATCTCTAAGTAGGATGAACCTGGATGTTACCTGCCTCTTTAAAGACTGAACATTATAAACTTAGCTAAAATTAATCCAAATCTATGATAACAATTATTTTTTCTCTACTGGAAAAGAAATCTAATTCTTTCTACATCTAATTCGTTCTACAGTCATAAAGAAGAACAAAACTAGGAACATATAGATATTTGGAGAGTACCTTCCACACACAGGAATAATTCAGCAGAGTAGGGTTTTGGAGGCTTGTGTGATGTCTAGACTAGGTCAGGCTCTCTTTACAGCCAAGGACTGAACATTACTTTCAGAAGTTAATTTACTGACATAAGTGTCTAAAAGGAATAAAGAAAGGTGTTTCTTACTCTCTGTTGACTATTGAGAAGTCCTAGACACCTATGTTGTGATAGATAGGCATCTTCTGGACATCCAAAGACAGGTGAGAAGAACCTGAAGTATGATTCTTTATATAGTTTATTAGTGCTTTCTGTTCTTACTATGATATCCTGTTCTCTGCTAAGAAACCATTTCATGTTGTATAAATGAGAACAAATGGATACTTTTCCTCCTAGAGGATATATAGTTAGCTACCAGGCAAGATAAATGAGGAGGACAGATAAACAGGAGAGAATAAGGACAAAATAAAATGGTTTTGATCTAGTTGTAAGACAATATCCACCGACTAGACCTGGCTTACTGCACTGAAATCTTCTGTAGGCATCAAAGCAAAGAGGATCCAGAGACAGCTTGGCAAATGTTTACTAGCCACTTGCCCATAACAAAGGCAAAGATGTTGAAAATTTACCAACTACAAGGTGAATGTCATAGTCAGAAACTGAAGAGTGAGTGAAAGATGAATGTCAGGAGACAGAGAGAGAGGCTTCACATATCTGAACAGTGGAAACAATTAGGTTATGACTGATGAGATGGAGCTGGCATGAGAATTTTAAGGAAGATAAGGAATTGTATTTATTTTTGCAATGCCAGGCATGCAGACATATTGATGTGATTGACTAGAGAAGTGAGGTTTAGGTGATGGTGTCTTCTGTGTGCATGACCACTTTGCTTCCTCAGTGCATGTGATTTATTTCCTCAACCTTCACACATCTTCAGTGTAAAAGTCTACAGCTCAGTTAGTTGCTCTAGGCTTTCTTTAGAGAAAATGAAGTAAAACAGACATTGGTAGGCTTTGGTGGATATAATCTCTTTTAGTTAAGTAATACAGAATGAAATGATTCACATCCTGGGAGTGTCCATTTTTCTCCATATGCTATCAAGGGAGATGTGCCTGAGTGGGTTCAATGACATCATAAAGTTAATTTCCCAAGCTTAATGAAAATGAGCAGCCAAGCATAAAAAGACATTTTTGGGGTGGAAAGTTTGAAGGTGGGCAAGGCTTAGTAGATCAACTTACAGTCAAGAATTTAATTGCCTTTATTATATCTTAACAGCAGGCCTAATACTGAATTGTCTGATTAGGGATAACAAGGCATTTCAATTCAGTATAATGCCAAAAAGAATTCTGAGAACAAAACAGTACAGAGCAAACTGAGGAGAGGTCACAGAAAAAAGACAGCTTTTACTCTCAGAGATCCATATTGGGGCCAGTAATACAAGACATCTTCATTAATCAGCTAGATGATGGGACAGAGTCCACCTCCAGCACATGATCCAGTCCAGAGAAGAGAGACTCATACACCAGGTGCTTGTGCTGCCATTAAGAGGCCTCCCAATAGGATGGAGAAATGGACCAACTCCTCATGGAGTTTGTTGATCCAACAAGTCTCAGTGTATATTAGGCAGAGAGATAAATAACATGAGCATAAATAAGATATAGTCTTTACCTTATGATTCAGGGTTCACTGATTCACCTGAATGAAACTTTTCTCATTAGTAGTGGTTGTAATGAATATGTTAGTAACACTTGCTTTCTTATATAACAATTAGAGGTTCCCCCTGTGATTAATTAAACTGTCATATCTGTCAACAAATAATATAAGACAAGTCTCATTTGATGCCTTTCCAAGTGTAAGCAATATAAAAATCACACCACTTTAGAACACTCTTTGCTGTACAGCACCTCTGAGGCTCATCTGATCTAGCATTGTGTTCAAAGCATTGTCAGCTTGAAAATAAGATTAGGTTGTTCAGCACCTTGTCCAGTTTAAAACATCTCCCAGTATGCAAAAACTACCACCACACTACTCAATCTGCTTCAGTGCTTAATAAGCCTCACTGTAAACATTATTTCTCTGTGTAACTAGTCAAGGTTGTAGTCTGTGGCCCTTACCTCATGTCCACGTTCTGAGAGTCCATCTCTTTCCAATATAGTATCCCTTTCCTAGGCTTACTCATATCTTAGTGTCTTTCTTATACAGGGGACTCCAAAACTGGACACAATAATTCAGATACAGTTTTGGAAGTGCTTAAAAAGAGGGTATAATCCCTGTTCTCACTACCACATATGATTCTACATATAGAATCATAGAATCACAGAATGGTTTCAGTTGGAAGGGACCTTTAAATGTCATCTAGTCCAATCCCCCTGCAGTCAGCAGGGACATCTTCAACTAGAGCAGGTTGCTCAGAGCCCTAAACAACCTGACCTGGAATGGATCTAGGGATGAGACATCTACCACCTCTCTGGGCAACCTGTGCCAGTGTCTCATCACCCTCAGTGTAAAAAAATTGTTCCTTGTATCAGGTCTAAATCTTCCTCTTTTAGTTTAAAATCATCACCCCTTGTCCTATCACAACAGGCCCTGCAAATGTAGTGGTAGTAATACAGCACAAGTTAGTCCTCACTGTTACCAGACTCCCATGGAATTTGTCATCTACCAAGAATCCATGAGTGGTTTTTGTTAGAGCTGCTCCCTAGACAACTAGTCTCTTCCAATTGTTTACTTTCAGTTCATTTCTATCAGATCACTTCTTCAGCTTTTTGAGGTTCATCTGAACAGCAGCCTTCTTATCCAGTGTTTTGACTGCTCCCTGCTATTTGATGTCAACCCCAAACTTGCTGACAGTGCTTTCCTTTCCATATAATTACAAACCAACAAATTATACCACTACCATTTAGGATGGTAGAGGCAATACACTGGCAATGAAAAGCAAAAGATTCCTCTGAAGGCATACATCACAAGAGTAAGAGATGAGTAACTATGAGAGAGGAGACTTGAATTTAAATTGGAAAAAAAACCCAAACATCATTTTGTATAAAACCAGTCAGTGATGGCTGCTCTGGTCAGCAATTATTTGAGACTGAATATGGATAGAAAGAGTCTATGTGCACACAAATACCCTTCTGATCTGGCAGTGTACTTGTGTCCTAGTTTTGGCTGGGATAGTTGGTTTTCTTCTTGATAGAGCGCTGTGTTTTGGATTTAGTAGGTGAATAATATTGATAACACCCTGATGGTTTAGTTGTTGCTGAGTAGTGCTTACCCTAAGTTAAGGATTTTTCAGTTTCCCATGCTCTGCCAGCAAGGAGGTTCACAAGATGCTTGGAGGGAACATGGCCAGGGCAGCTGACCCTAACTAGCCAAAGGGATATTCCATACCATAGAGCATCCTGCCCAGTATATAAACTGGGGGAAGCTGGCAGGGCAAGGCAGATTGCTGCTCAAGGACTTAAAATCACAGAATCACAGAAGGGTTATAGTTGGAAGGGACATTTGGATGTCATCTAGTCCAACCCCCCCTGCAGTGAGCAGGGACATAACTAGATTATGTTGCTCAGAGCCCTGTCTGACCTGACCTGGAATTGTTCCAGGGATGGGACATCCATCACCTCTCTGGGCAACCTGTTCCTGTGCTTCAGCATGCTCCTCATGAAAAATTTCCTCCCTATATCCAGTTAAATCTCCTCATCTAGGTGTTGGTCAGTGAGTGATGAACAACAGCACTGTGCATCACTTCTCTTTCTTGAGGTTTATTTCTCTTTTTGTTATCTCCCTTTTCATCATCATCATTGTAATTATTTGTTATTCTTTTATTTTGTCTTAGCTATTAAAATGTTTTTCTCTCAACCCACCAGTTTTAATTCATTTTTTTTCCCAATCCTCCATCCCATCTCCCCTAGGAAGGAAAGAAGGAGGAGTGAGTGAGCAGCTGTGTGGTGCTTAGATGCCTACTAGAGTTAAATCATGACAACTTAGAAGTGCTGAAAGAGATATGTGCTTTAATGTTAGTGCACACAACAATCTTCTAATGTTTTCCACTACTGGGTAAAAGTATCAATTACAGAAATATCCTTGTCTCCTGCTTTGACTTTTACACCATAGGAGTGATGTGAAGAAGCCACAGCACGAACAGGAACTTGGCCCAAGTCATTTTTTTTACCTCCATGGAAAAATTAATAGGCAAGATTCCATCTCAGTTACAACAACCTCAGCCTGGAGATCCCTCAGGAGCCAGCTGAGTTTATTTGCATTGCTGGAGATTAAGATCAAGTCTTACTACAACTGGATGTGTCAATCATTAGCAGAGAGCCTTTGTACCTGGTGTTCACACTGACTGCAAACCTCACATAGAAGGAGTAAATACACACAAAACTCATTTCAGAGTATTTCCTCTCGTCCAGTACAAGAAGGAGGAGGAAATAAAAACAGCACACAAGCAAACAAGCTTGGAAGAATGTGGAGTTGACAAATGTGCTGTTCTATCTGGTTCACCATTTGAATGTTATAATCACTGTGACACCTGAGTCACCTTTTCCTATCAGGAAACAGAAGACCTATAAATCACTCTCAGGTGAGGACCTCTAGTCACTTCCACAACCACCTGAAGGAGCACTGACTAGACTTCCCATCTTCCTGGAAATCAAAAGGTAGGATTTAGAATGATTTTTATCTGCTTAAATCATTGATTTTTTTCTTTTTTATCATGTATTAAAGTTCAGTCTGCTGTCAGAAGACTTGCTGAACAGTTTAGAAAGGGATTTTATTCAGTGAGAAATAAGGATTGTTCTTCAGTGTATTCTCTCACTATACATATCTATCATTATTTATTGTCAGAGTGGGGAAATTGCCACCTTGAGCAATTTACCACTCTTGTGCAAGGAAGCTGCTAAGTTAGACTTTGTGCAATGATGTTGTATAAGTGAAATGAAATGACAGCTTGTATTATTCCATTCCAGGTCATTTTCAAGGATAATAAAAATTAAAGGGCATGTTCTTTTGTAATAGATACTCAATTGTATAAATAATTTAGGCTACCCCATTTTTTTTTCTTATTTTGGGGAAAAGGGATGGGAAAAACATATTCACACAAGTTTGCTAAACTCCTACAAACTAGGGATGCTAAAGCACCATCTTTCAGTGGCAGATCCCTGTACACAGATGGAGTTGCAGGGAAGTCAAGTAGGACTTGGCACACATCCTGGTTTCTGTTTGATTGAGGGGGAAGGAGGGAGGGGAGCAGAGAGACTGATTTTAGGACCAGTGCCTAGAAATTAATGCAGAGCAATTAAATTTACATCTCATAAACCATAAGCATTTGGTTGAAATCAGTGGGATTGACAAAAGTATGTTAATGTTTTGGAGCAGGAAACCCACTGGGTCTTAAAAAGCATTCCATTTTGAAACTAGCTTCTATCATGTATTAAGTTACTAATTATATTGAATTTTAAGTTAATTCATAGAAAATACTACAGTGAATGAATACTTTGCTTGTGTCTTTAACTTCTTCAGTTGGATCTGCAAAACAGCAAGTTAGCAATTTCAATGAAGTTCTTTTCCCTTTGATACAGAGAATTTATTTTTACACGTTTTAAGTACAAAAAGGGTTGTTTCCTATTTGCATATCAACACATTCTGAACTCGAGTGACATAGTTTTGCTTGTGACTTGAGTACAGCTAAAAATAACCCCCACTTTTATTCACTTTCTAGTTAGAAATTAAGTGAAAATAGTATTTTTTTCATGTTATTGGCAGTATAATCTTTTATTGCTAAGCACCTAGGTCATACACACTGCAAAGGTTTGTAATGGCTCAGAGAAGTGAGTGATAGAAAAGTTAGTAAGAAAAACCTTCTATGATCCCAAAGCACTTCAAGGAGGCATAGGTGATGTCAAAATTGAACACAAGTGACATAAGGCAGTATCAACAACAGGAAATCAATGACAACTTGTACTATTAATAACCAGTATGTTTTTTCCCCTGCATCAGCTAGATCTTTTCTCAACTACAAGTGCCTGGAATTAGCCACCCTAATTTTGAAGGCTGTGAGAGTTTAATGCCACAGGTGTGGCTAGTCTGACCAGTTCTTTGGCCTTTGAGCTACAGATGTGCATGGTCACACTGCACTTCAACAGGCTTTGTTTTTCAGCAGAGATGGAGCAGCATCCCTGCCTACAGGCTGGGAACTGTGCTCACCTCCAATGCAACCTAAGGAGATATGAGGAAAATGGGCCCTGCTCTACTCTTTGGAAAAGGGTAGATTTTCTTAGTCATATGTTCTCCACAAGCCAGAGCACCTTGTGTTTTATATGGATTGGTTGCCTCAAGGTAAAGAGGCTTTGCTGAATAGGAAAAGATCAGCAAGCCTTTCCCCAAGATGAAATTAAAACTAAAACCAGCAGCCCCTCCAAACCAAGAAAGAAACTAAGCTAATAATATCTCTTTGTGCTAGCATGCTTATAAATTCCCTTGGAGTGGGAGGCTGGGAAAAATGCCAGAATAAATAAATTCCCCTCTAGTCACCTGCTTGCCTGCCCAAGGTAGTTAAGCAGAAACAAGCTAAACCTAACTCCTATGCCTGATTGTAATCAGACACTTGAATTATAAAGTGACTTACATGACCTGCTGGATACCTGTAGTTGAATGGCATGGCACTTTGAGCCTCCTAGGCAGGGAGAAGTCTTGGACTGTAGGGTCTGCTAGTTCCTTCTTCAGTTCAAGCTCTTATTTCTGTTACCATTACACACTACCAGTATAATAATCAAGAGTTGTCTATAAAAAAGTAAAACTAAAAAAAAACCTAAGTCTTTCCTGGGAAGCAGGTGCTTGTCCATTTCAGATCCAGCTGATTCTGCTCCAGCTCCCATGCAAGGTTTTTCAGTGCTGGTCATTAAGTAAGGTTGTTGAATCCTGACTTGGACACCCAAGTGTATAAGTGTGCACATGGGCTGAGTGTCTAATTCCTCTTTCAACCAATGCAATCCAGTCACAGCAGGCAATGGGCAGCAGGGAAAGGTTCAGACTAATGGAAACAAGCTAAAAGCAGTATCCCACCTTAGCCATTCCACAGCCAGCTTCCTTCTGCCCATTCCTCAGTGTGATGATGAGCAGAAGGAAGGGAAGCATGAATGTCCTCCTGTACTGTGAATTCAGGTTGAAGGTATTCAGGCAAGGATTACAGCAGGAAATAGGAGATGTACAAAGCAGGTGATTCATTGAAATTTCAAAATTCAGAGAGGAAATGAATTTTATTTTGTTACTTCTAAAAATAGGAGGAGGAGAGAAGGAGGCAAAAAAGAGAACATTACCTTGCAACTTGAGAAGAAGCCAGGAAATACTCAGGAGAAAGATATTTTATGTCTTCAGAGAAATGAAAGCTCATTAAATTAAACCCTAATTCTCCCTTTTTTTTCAGAGATGATTCTGTCAGTGGTGTTCCTGTGTCTCACAACTGTGCTGCCTCTCTCCACTGGACAGGTTGGACCCATACTTTGTACTCAGAAAATCTGGATAGGACCCAAGTTGCTTGTGGTCTGACTGAATGTGGCTTTTCTTATGTATATCTATCATGTGCAGAAAAATTCCTACTAGATCTCTAGGATCTGGTGTCCTGGTTTGATCAGCAGTAGACTGGTTCCAAACTTGCAAGCAATATCATCTATAGACTCAGTGTTATTTATGAGGTGGGTCAGAGAGAACTATATTTTCCAGAAGCTCCCATACATAGATCCCATAATCTGAATCTCCTGAAGATCCAGCCCTTTTCCTCTTATTTCCCCACAGTTTTACAGGCAGCAGTTACCTACCTCTGTCCATTTCTCATCCTACAAGTCCTGAGCTATGTGCCTCTCCTTTGCTCACAGTCCCATCCTCCTCTCAACATGTATCCCTGATTTTCCTCAATAGCTAAATGAACATAACATTCTCACAGAGTCATTAAGGTAAAGAGGAGGCTGAGTTCTTCACATGGCTATTTTTTTTTAAGTTAGAAAACATATGTAAACTTAGATAAATGCTATCAGTAATGGCAGGAGTGGAAGAAAATCTATGGCATGAAAAACATATGCATGCTTCTTTGCTCACTGGGATGTCCTGATGAAGTACCACAAAAGGTGATCCTGTGATTAAACAACAGGTTACTTCAATAAAAAAAACATTGATAGGCATTTTTAAAATGCTGAGGAAGCCTTGTTTGATATTAGTCTTTTAATATTTCCTAGAAAAAGTTCAGGATTTTGTTGCTATCAAAGGAAAAAGAAATATAACCTGTTCTTTCCATTTAGGAACCTAAAGGTTTTGATGCTCTGTCAACTACCAGAGCAGATCAGCAAAAGGTGATTGTTGACAGGCATAATGCTCTCAGGAGAGGAGTAAAACCAACTGCCAGCAATATGTTGAAGATGGTAAGTTGGATACTGTACATCTATTTTTAATGTGTAATGGATATTATTTTATTTAACTGCAAATTCACTCTCCAGACCTTACGTAAGGATTGAGTATAGACAGCACCAAGAGAAGCATAAAGTTTGGCAGGTGGAAAAAAAAATGTCTGGAAAATTTTGTGGTGTGTGATCAATAATGTGTCTTGCTTTTGGAGGAAAAAGAAAAGGAAAAGGAGGAGCTATGGCATTGTTCATTACTTTCTGATTAATTCTTCTTCAGTGTTCACAGTTTCTATTCTCCTAGGTGCATAGTAACTTTGTTCCTATAGCCCCCAAAAAGAGGGAGAAAAGGATTTTGTATATGATATCTTTCTGATTTGATGTGTAATTTCCAAATGTTGTTCCTTCACGAGGAGTTATTAATTAGTCTACACGAGTAATATTTTCTTCTTTCATTAAGGTATGGTCTTCTGAGGCTGCAAAGAATGCCCAAACATGGGCCAATAAATGTACTATAAGTCACAGTCCTGCTGACATGAGGAGAACCAGTAAGTGAAGCATGAATGCCATTCCTATGTGACCATCTAGGTGATCCTGCTCTGGCAGGAGGGGTTGGACTAGATGATCTTTCTAAGTCCCTTCCAACCCCTAGCATTCTATGATTCTAACTGAATAATGCCATGTGTTATTGATGTGACTCTTTTGGATTTGGGATTTTGTTTGTTTGTTTGTTTATTGAGATGCCATTTGCATTTAAGGTGATTTTATTGGTGCATCAAACAAAGGCAAAATTCTAGTTATAAACATGTCCAGTAAGTGAGAGAAGTTCAATGCCATTCTCATCCCAAGTGCATCAGTTTTACATAGGTATATCCTGGTTTCTTCAGTAAGTGAAAAAAATCATAGCAAGAAATCATATTCTCTTACAATATCCATCAGAGAGAAGAAAGCAGCTTGCATGTGCTGGATGAAGCTGTTTGGGAAGGAAGGAGCAGAGGGTGAAGGACTAAAACTATCTGGTGGTGCTAAGCATTATTTCTAAGACAAGACCCAGAGTTCCTAAATCCCCTGGCATCTTACAACTTGGAGACTCATATAAACACTTCAGTCAGTAGATACTGAAATTACAGCTCTATGATGTTAGCAGCAACCATGATCAGTGTCCAATGTGGTGTTGACTGACTTCTGGATAGAAGATGTGGACAATCCTTCAGTCCCCACACTTTTTGCCTAAGTTCTGTTGTTCTTGCTAAGGTGAATCTCGGATGAGAACTAACACACATGCAGTAGGCTTGGACCTGAATAAAAACAGGAGGTGAAGGAATTGTAGACACTTTCTTGTATACTAGAAGTAAGCTTTGAATTATTGGGATTTTTTTTTTATGCATTTCTCAGTACCTTTCTCTATTCAGATGTACAATGTGGGGAAAATCTCTTCATGGCATCTGCTCCTTTCCCATGGTCTGATGCTATCCAGTCCTGGTACAAAGAGGAGAAAGACTTCAAGTATGGAACTGGAGCAAAAACACCTGGTGCTGTGATTGGCCATTTCACTCAGGTAAGAGCAACTTTTTCACATTTTAGGCTGAATAAATAAATATCTGTATGTTAGCTAAGCAATTCTTACTCTCTCATTACCTTTATGGGGAATAAGTACAATGGAGACATGAGAGATAAGAGTTAATCTGACAAAACAAGATTGAAACTTTCAGACTAACAGAATTAATATGAAAATAATAGGCTAAATGTCTTTACAGAATAAAGATATTGGTATTTAAAAATGTCAGAAAAAAACAAATTTGTTTAACATCTGAAAACTGCTCAGACATTGATATCTGCAAATTGCTGGAAGAATAAAGTTACTAAAGTATCTGGAAGGAAACATAAATAGGTTTGTTCCAGTCTACAGAGTTCCATTGACTCAGAGATTTTCCAGCCAGGCAATGTTTATGCTAACCTCTTCTGTTCACCTGCATGAAACACAGGATACAGAATTTTACAGTGTGATTCCTGCATCTTCTTCAATGGTTTTAATTGAATGAAAACATATAATTGAGACAGTTAAACTCAAATGGTTTGTGTTTGATAGTTTATTTTCATTGTATCTTAAAAGTTCTTTAGTTCAGGGGTGAAAGCAAGGGGAAAAACTTGCTAGAAAGGTAGGACTAATATTTTACCATGAAGTGTAAGTAAAGTGACTAGGTTGCCAATGTTTTTGTAATGTGTATTGTAGTTCAATGATTTTGAAATATGTATTTTTTCATTCTCCCATGATTTTTGTTCTTATACCTACAGCTAGTTTGGCACAATTCTCACCAAATTGGATGTGGTGTTGCTTACTGTCCTGAGAGTAAATTCAAATACTTTTATGTCTGCCAGTACTGCCCCACGTATGTATTGATTCTGCTTCTGAAGCTTCTTCTTACATTAACAGAATTAGGCTGCAGATGGTGAAATTTGTAGTAGGGCACTTCACTCATAGGTCTGAAGAGTGATATAAGACAGAAACACACTTATCAAAATATATTGTCAAACAAGTAAAAGTATAAAACACATAAACCACTGATTTTCAAATTAAATAACATTTGCCTAAAAATCCTAATTTTCATCACGGTAAATGATAAATATTTTCCACACTCTACTTGAAATATTGATCCAGAAAGGGATATCAATGCCTACAGTACAGTGAAGACTGTAATTAATACCCAAAATCTTCATGGGAATTTTAAGGCAGAGTGATGACTTCATAAACTGCCTAAAATTGATTTTTGACATTTGCCTTTTAGTTGACCTTGGCTGACTATCAATAGCCTACCAAGCTGCTCTATCACTGCCTCCTCAACAGGACAGGAAGAGAAAAAACATGACCAAAATCTTGTGGGTCACTCCCCACTTACCATCATGGGCAAAATAGACTGAGCTTGGTGAAATTAATTTATAACTAACCAAAAAGGGTAGGATAATGGGAAATAAAAATAAGTCTAAAAACATCCTCTTCCCACTCCTCCCTTTTTCCCAAGCTCAACTTCACTCTGTTTCCCAAGAGTCAGTGTAAATGTATGCAATCATAGAATCATAGGTTAGGGTTGGAAGGAACCTCTGGAGCTCATCTAGTCCAACCCCCCTGCAGTGGCCNTAAGTTTTATTCTAAAACATCTTGTAGTGACTTTGTAGCTTATGTTGGTGATGTTGATGTTTCAGGGGGAATATCCGAGGCTCAATTAAGACACCCTACAAAGCAGGAGAACCCTGTGGTGACTGCCCTAATGCTTGTGAGAATGGATTATGCAGTAAGTTTTAAGTATTTTATGACTTGGGTGAAGTTGATGTTTTAAAACAATACCAATTAATGTATGCAAACGGAAAGGTTTTGAAATGAATTGTTCAAATGCATGGCTAAAACCACTATTACAGAACCACACTTCACCATATTGGGTGCTTTGCCTAGGTTGGGTGATGGAGTGAAAGCACAGAAGGAGTCTGTGATAAGGAAGGACAAATGTTAGGCAGTGGCTGGTGTCCACTGGGACACAGATACCCTCCACTTGATGGATCAAGATATTCATATGGCCTAGATACCTTCATTAAAGATGATAATGTCTGGGTCTTCATATGGAAACTCATGAACACTTCCTAGTGTAACAAGATGAATTGACTGCAAGTGAGGTCAATGATACCTTTATCAGAGAAATCTGAGCTTCACTTTTCCAGCTGCAGTTTATATGCTTTTCCATACCCAGGAGAGGCAATTCTCATCCTTACACCTGCAAAATGCCAGAGAAGATAACTTCTTTGTCTTCTTCTTTGAGCAACAGCAGCTGTAGTCTTAGAATGCAAGACTTAATTTCAATCTTCTGTTAAGAATTAACCTAATTCTCATCACGGGCTGTAGTATAAAGAAAGAAAGCTTCAAAATACCTTGCAAGTTCAGTGAAAAATCTTCTTGAAAGAGCTAAATATTTTGTATATGTGGTCAAAGGTTTTGGATGCTGCTGTGCACTAAATGGCAACAAAGAGGGGAAAAATTGCAGAGAAAAGAAATATTGATGAATGATTGCTCTGAAAGGAAATGCTGCAGGTTTCCATTTGCCATTTATGAATAATTTCATGTTTCAATTCATTTTCAGTCAAGTCTTGAAAGTTTGAAGATGTTTATTCCAAGTACCTTGGCAAAGTCTCCTGGATGTACCCATAGCTTCATCAAGTTCACTGCCCTGCTTCCTCCAACACAAAACGGAAAGAAAATAACTATATCAACTTTTTACTTCCTGCATATTTACCTCCTTAGTGACTTCTTCCATAAAAACAGATTTAATTCTGCCTCTTCCACAAATGCAGAAAGACTAACTTCAGTCCAGTGACCCACACAAGAAAAAGCTGTAGGAAGGTAAATATATTCTAGTCATATAATGGTCTAGAAGATAGAAGAGATCTTAACTGAACATTGGCATTTGGGTATCCTGTGTTTAATTATTAGCTTCTCACATCATTCTTTTCTCAATCTGTTATGTAAGGAATATTGTTTAAAGGTCTGTGATTCTATATGTGTCAGGTGAACAAACCTGCCTCCTAATAAAAAAGAACTAAGAAAAGGGCTTAATTCACAAAAATAGATAGCCAAGGGAGAAAGTCCCTGAATTTTAGAAACTTTGCTTTTAATAGCAAGTAGAGGTGTCTTCCAAAATTATTTTTTAATACCTGCTTTTGCTGTATCAATTATTAAATTACTCATGACCAATTCATTGTAATGTTCATTCTTTCTTATTACCATGAAGTGCAGTTAAAGTCCACTTTTATTAGCATTAGATCTTGAAGGGAGCCTGATTCTTTAACATCATAAGGAGAGATAGTTCATGTGAGAAACTGAAGATTTCCTAAGGAAAAACAGAAGTCAGGCAAAGAACATTCCTTCAGATTCTCAGACAGAAATTCATAGTAGCATAAGTAATATGCAATACCCACTTCTGTGATCTTTAGGAAGCAGGTGTTTTTCTGTCAGGTCAACAGTGGGACTAAATATTATTTTAGTCTCACATTACAATCCTCTTTTGTTAAGGAAGTTGCTGTCATAATTAAGATTTCAAGTCCCAGACTCTTTGGCACAGGATAATTTCAGCACACATTTGTGATTCATTCATTTCAGTGGCCATTTCAACACACATTTCTGGCTTATTCATTTTGGTGGCATTTCTTCTAGGATGAAGGACAAGCATTAAGTTAAAAGCCTGCTTTAACAATTCCAAATGCTTATTGCTTGGGTTGTTTTGGGTTGTTTTCCTTCTTCATCTGCACCACTTTTCCCCTCCATGGTATATTGCTGTTTCATTTGGATACATCTCTATCAGCCTCACCAGTGCTAGGCATAATCACTTCCCTAGTGCTGCTGGCCACATAGTGCTGGTCCAAGCCAGGATGCTGTTGGCCTTCTTTTCCACCTGGACATACTGCTGGATCATGTTCAGGTGCTGACAACCAACACCCCCAGATTCTTTCCCACTGGGCAGATTTCCAACCACTCTGCCTCAAGCCTGGAGTGTTGCATGAGGTTGTTGATGCTCAAATGTAGGACCCAGCCCTTGGCCTTGTTTAACTTCATCCCTTTGGCCTTGGATCATTGATCCAGACTGTTCTGATCTCTCTGTAGAGCCTCCCTACCCTCAGGCAGATCAACACACATGACTGACTTGGTGTCATCTGCAGTCTTACTGAGGTTGACCTCCACTCCCTTGTCCAGATCATCAATAAATATATGAAACAGAACTGGTCCCAGTACTGAGCCCTGAAGAACAGCAATTGTGACTGGACTTAATTCCATTCACCACCCCTCTTTGGGCCAAGCCTTACAGCCAATTTTTTTATCCAGCAAAGCTTTTGCCTATCCAAGCCATGACTAGCCAATTTCTCCAGCAGAATACTGTGGTAAACAGTGTCAGAATCTGTACTAAAGTCAAGGTAGACAACATCCACATGCACATCTCACCCACGAGGACCCATGGAAGTAAAGGTCAGTAAGTCTAATTTAGATATCCAGGAAAATTTGCAAGCTAAGGAGATGTGGTCCAAATGAAAGTGATCAGATATAGCACCTACACACTGTTGAATACATACACATCTCTGATGCTCCTGTGCAGGGGCAGAGAGGGAGGCCTCTGGCAGTGAGGTGAAGTTTAATCAATTGAATTTCAGTATGAAATGAATATCTGGTACTTAGGAGAAACAAGTCCTGGAGAGGTAACAACAATTGATAGATTGATGAAGGTATGAACACCTTGGGGAGCAGGAACCCTGGCAACGTCCTGTGTTGTGCTACAGAGACATTCATCTCCTCTTGTTTGCTTTGAGGAATTATTTAGTCGTCTTCTCTCCAAAGGGACACACCTTGATGGGTGGAGCACAGAATGGTTTTCTCATCTATGCCAAATAGCATTTATCTTGGTGCTTACAGTACCTGCCTCGTAAATGTTGACTGTTGCATTGAGTCTGGCTGAGATGGTGTTTGTGGATGATCCCAAGCTTGGAGCAGTGGCTGGCACACCAGGAGCTGTGCTGCCATCCAGAGTGACCTGGACAGGCTAGAGACATGGGCAGGGAGAAACTTAATGAAATTTAACAAGGGTAAATGTAAAGCACTGCATGTGGGAAAGAACAACCCCATGGATCAGTACAGGCTAGGGACTGATCTGTTGGAAAACAGCCCTGGGGAAAAATATCTAGGAGTNCCTGGACACATTGCTGTGTGACCTGGTCTAATTGATCCTGCTCTGGCAGGGGGGTTGGACTAGATGACCTTTCTAGGTCCCTTCCAACCCCTAACATACTGTGATTCTGTGAGTTAAAATATGGCAAGGCAGTGTGTCTTGTCTCTGATAGTTCTCTGTGGCCACTGGAGCCCCTACATCACAGCATGGATTCCTTCTCCAATATGAAACCCTTGAAACGCTTCCTACACTTCCCAAGGATCCAGAGTGGGCAAGCAGCTGCCATGGGAGACCTCATGGAAAGGGCTCATTTGCCATCTCTGCTTCTCACCTACCACTGATGGAGCAGGGACTGCTCTAGGAGTACCCAAATTATGTTCCATATCATGTGTGGTTCACTGTGGAAAAGTACACAGTTTAGAATAGAATGAAGAATAGGATAGAATAGGATTTGATTCAGCTGGAAGGAACCTGTCTAGTCCAACTGCCTGACCATAAATTACAACTAGTTCCTCTCTAAGCTGCAAGAATTCTCTCAGTTCTCCAATGATGTAACAGGAACAGTGAAACTCAATTATATGCACAGTGCAGCTGAGGCACTACCCTGAACCTCACCATCACAAATATAATGTTCTTTAACGGCAGGTAGAAAAATCCTGTTGCAAGTAGAACTGAGTTTGCTCTTTCCCCAGATTTGATATCCAACACTCATGTCATCCTTGTGACACTGGAACAGAAACTTTAGTGTCACTTTGAAAATGTATCATCATTAGTTATGAAACTTCTGGATATTCCTAGAATGTGTGCAGCCTTCTGAAAGCTGCAAGACAGATGTATTTTACACCTCTCATGCTGCAAGCCTTGAATCACTTATTTTTCAGAATCTGAAGAAATGTTCTTGAGACCTGCAAAGCAAAGGCATGCAGTACACTTCTAAATGTCTGCCTAGAGCCTGGACTGATTTGACACTTTCAAAGTGTTACAACAGTGTTTCAGTGGTGAGGATGGTAAAATGGTGAACTCTTCTTATGTGTGGTAGGTTTGAAGAATCCTTCCTGAAGCTGTGGTTTGCCTTTCACTTAGACTCTCTCCTGGCTGCACCACACAACAGCTCTTTCCCAAAAATTAAAGAAAAAGGTATTGTATGTGCTTTAAAGTAACATTTGTTCTCTGTGAAAGGGAGTTTGGCACCCAGGCTGCCTGCACTGTGTCTTACACAAGAGGAAAGTGTCTCCAAATCAGATGCAAATTGCAACAAAAGACTGAGCAAAGAGTGGCCTGTCTCAATTTAATTGGAAAAAAAGGTTTTAATCCTCCCATTCTCTCCATGCTGTCCCATGCATAAGGGTTACAGATTTCCCTTGGCATGGCAGAGAGCTATTAAAAGCTGTTAGGACCACACATTTGGATTTAAGCAGCTGCATTTTTCCCAGAGCTGTCTGTAGGGATCCTTTAGTCTGGGTCTCAGCTTGTCCACAAACCTGCACTCACTGTAATATGACAAGAATAAAACCCTTACTTTTTCAGTTTTAAGAGGCAGGGATTGTCCATTGCTGTAAGTACATTTTATTACTCTCCCTATAATATGCTTTGGCCATATTTGTCTGAAATTGGAATTTAGCAGCAATGCTGTATCAAACAATTTTTGTCAATTTTTCCTTAAGTTTTGCTGTGAACTCTCTTCTGGCTGTTTTGTGGGGAGCTGTTTTAGTGGGAACTGGTCTACAGGCAAAAAGAACTTCTCTAAAATCAGTTCTAAAGGGAACTTCCAAGAAGGCTGCAGAGGGCCTGTTTGCAAAGGCCTGCAGTGAAAGGACAAGGGGCAATGGTTTTAAATTGGAGAAGAGTAGATTTAAACTGGATATTAGAAAGAAGTTGCTCCCCACGAGGGTGGTGGAACACTGGAACAGGTTGCCCAGGGAGGTGGTTGAGTTCCCATCCCTGGAGGCATTCCAGGTGAGGCTTGCCAGGGCTCTGACCAAGCTGCTCTAGTTGGGGATGTCCCTGCCCACTGCAGGGGGGTTGGACTAGATGAGCTCCAGAGATCCCTTCCAACCCAAACCATTCTAGGATTCTATGATTCTATGAATCTTTTTAATGTGGGTAAGCTCTTCAGCACAATTCACCATAAGGTCACAACATCAAGTCCTTCTGTTATAACTAAAGGGCTGTACAAAGGAACATGGTGGGAGGGGGAATGTTAAATTATGTTGTTACTTCACTCATGCCTAATGGGTGGGATTTCAGACAGAATCTGTTAAAGTAACAGAGCCTGAGTGTGTAGTCCAACCCATTCTGCAGTGAGCAGGGACATCTTCCACTAGATCCGTTTGCTCAGAGCCCCAAACAACCTGACCTGGAATGGATCTAGGGATGAGGAATCTACCACCTCTCTGGGCAACCTGTGCCAGTGTCTCACCACCCTCAGAATGAAAACTTCTTATATCTAGGCAGAATCTCCACTCTTTAAGTTTAAATCTATCACCTCTTGTCCTATCACAACAGGCCCTGCTAAAAAGACTGTCCTTAACTTTTTCTAAGTACTGAAAGGCCCCAGTAAGGTCTCCCTGGAAGATAGTTTTAACTGTTAAGTGTTAACCAAGCATGGCTAACCCTTTTGAGATAAATCATCACAGTAACCCAGCAAAGAATTATTCCTCTGGTTAGTTTTCTTAAAAGGGAATCACTCCTCTCCTCTAATCACAGCATTAAAGCTACAAAACAGGATCTTAAATGACTGAACGTGTTTGACTTGCCCATATCCTGTACCTGTCCTGAGCTGCTAACATTAAATACCCACATTCACACAAAGAATGGCCATGGCCAAAGGAAAATGTGTGTCTAGTTTACACATACCTTAAGATCTGCAGCTGCAACACTCCAACAAAATAGAGAACAGGTCAAAGGAAGCACTCGTTAGATGAAACCGTGTGTTCCTGCTAAGATTTTATTGCCGGGGGAATACATTGCAGAGTCTGTCAGGTGTTTATCTCTCAGCTTATCTTTTGTGTCAAAGAAAATGATAAGTTAGTTCAAGACTGACAAGACCACATTGTCTTGAACAGCAACACAGCACGATGTTAACCAGCATCGTTAGCAAAATTGTGAGCAGGAGCTGGATGCCTGATGGCACTTGTGAGGAGCAGCCACCAACTAATGAGTGCCACGGGTCTTTGGTTAGCATCGTGTGCTGCCAGCTACATCTGTGAGACAAGGTGAAGATAAAAGGGAAGGAATAATAAAGCAGAAGATCATTAATCAGCTTCTACACAAGTAGCATATCAGGAGATAGCATTTAATAATGCATTGCCCCAAGCAGCTCGATGTCTGAGCCTGATCTCATCTCCTGCATAACGCAACTCCCTCGAGCCCCAGCTGGCTTTGTTCACTTTGTGAATGGCAGCATCAGACCTGCTTTGCCATGAGTAGGTGGTAGCAGGAAGTTCATCCTACCAGGAGGTGATAAACAACACAAAGGTGACCTTTATCTCCCCCTCTACTCTGCACTGGTGAGGCCCCACCTGGAATCCTGTGTCCNCCAACCCCTAACATTCTGTGATTCTGTGATTTTTACTGCATTTAAGGAATTAACAACAAGTAACAAGGCCATACAGGTTAACCCATCACCTAATGAGCCATGACTGCCAGTCAATCCACCCATTGCCACGTCATAAGAAACAAGATTGCACAGGTTGGGCACTGAAGACACCTGTTAGCTAAGAGATATCACACAGCTCCTAGGACAACCAAAGAAAATGAGCTTACCCATTGAAATATCAGGAATGTCAAAAAGGGGGGCAGGATCCAGCTTGAATTTCTTTAGCCATCTACAGCCAGTTTAGTCATATAGGATCTACAGGAAAATGAGGGGATAGTCTTAGACTGCTAAAAGCAACTGATCTGGGTAGTCTTCTTTGCATTCAGTGAAGATGTTTGCCAGTATATTGGTTTTGACTAGGATAGAGTCATGGTAGCTGGTATGGTGCTACGCTTTGGAATTATGACCAAAACAGTATCAATAACACACTGGTGGTTTAGATGTTACACAGCATCAAGGTCTTTACTTCTCACCCCATCCTGCCAGTGAGTAAGCTAGGAGTGCACAAGAATCTCCAAGGACACACAACTGGGACAGCTGATCCCAACTGACCAAAGGGATACACCAAACCATGTGATGTCATGCTCAACAAGAAAATCTAGGGGAAAGAAGGAGGAAGGGAAGATCATCTGCAGTTTTGGCATTAATCTTCCCAAGGAACTTTTACATGTGATGGAGTGCTACTTTGCTGGAGATGTTTTTTTCCATATTTTGCTTTGTTTGTGTGTGCAGTTTTTGCTTTACCTATTAAAATGTCTTTATCTCACCCCATTAGTTTTTTTGCCTTTTTATCCTTCTGATTGTCTCCCCCATTCCACTGATAGGGAGTGAGCAAGTAGCTGTGTAGGGTTCAACTCCATACATGAGCTAAACCACAACAGCCATAAAGACATTGCCATCTCTCATGATATTCATGCTCATGTTAGGAGGATTGGAACTTTAAAGATGACCTTTAAAGGTCCTTTCCAACCCAAACCATTCTATGACCCTATGATATATATTGTTCCATATGAAAAGCAATTTTTGTGTGTGTGTGACACTGTTTCCAGCACATGTCACATTAAATGCATCATGCAGGTGAACAAGTGTATGAGCTCATTTTTGGGGAAGCAGCAGGCATGTTTTGAAGACAAAACAGCAGTTGGGCAGCATGCCTGGATGTTCCACAAACATAAATACACATGGTATGTGCAACATTGTCCATCCTCCTGAACAATTGTTGTGTGACTGTGCAACTGGGAAACAAGTCAACAACTGCACTGTACTCTAAAAACAGCCCTCAAATCTAGGGCAGGAAGGGGTTGGACTGGGTGATCTTGGAGGTCACTTCCAACCTTAATGATTCTGTGACTCTGTGTGTGAGTGATGTGTGTACACACTAGAGCTATGAAGGTAGTTGTGATTAGCTAAGCAGCTGAAGAAGTGGAGAGGTGCAGTTTTGAGTTGTGCCTCACAGAGAAAACACAATACATTTTAATCACTGGACAGGGCAGGGGATGGAATCTTCCACAGAAAATAATGAAATCTTGTACCAACCCTGATGTCAGAGGTGGCCTCATTCTTCCTCAGGAAGGATACACAGATCCCTTCAGCCTCAGGTTAAATTATGTCACATTCTAGCCACATCAGACACTATATGCATGATCTGATTGTTTCTTTTCCCTGTGTAAGCCTGACACATCTGGCAGGCACAAAATGGACTAGCAGTGGAGGGTGCCAGATGTTGCAGAGTGCTGAGATGTGTGCAAGGAGGTGAAGCTGCTCCTGCATTTTCCTGCTTGCCTTGTTCCTCTGCAGACTAACCTAGCCAAAGCTCCCCATTGCTGTTCAGAAAGTTGCCTTCATTAAAAATAGACGAGTGCCCTCTGGTGGGAAACTGAACAGCTGAGCATGACTGAAGATTCAGTGTCACTAACAATTACCTTGGATAAGAAAACTCAGTTTGAAAAGAAAAACAAAACAACCTTTTTCCTCAACTGGAGCATCTCTCTTACAAGGAAAGGCTGAAAGACCTGAGGCTGTTTAGCCTGGAGAAGAGAAGACTGAATGGGGAGGACACTCCTGAGTATTCCCACTACTAAGCAACTCCAAACAGTCATTTTCCCCTGGGTGTGGTGTCCTGTTGCCTTCTGATGGATAGCAGCCAGCCATCCCCTTCCTGGGGTGGCTACAGACACACTCTGCACACACAGCAATTTCCTCAGTGTCATGGATGGAGTGATGCACTTCATTCATAAGAGAGAAGCAGTAACATGTTTATTGATTTAAACCAGGGATTTAACAAAGGTTTAACTATAAATTTGACAGTGGCTTAACATTTGATGACAAGGTATACTTGAGTATTTATTTAATGCACAGAGGACAGGGTCAGACAAAACTGTCAGGGTGACCCTGCCATTGAGTCTTGAGGTTCAGGATTATATATGTGCAATCAATCTCATCACTTAGTTAAGATTTCAAAGTTGCAGCACTTCCATTTCTATTCACTTACCAAGTGTCTGATGCAAAAAAAGATTCTTCCAGCCTTTAGAAGAATTTAGAAGAGCTCAAGGGAAGATCCTTGCATGCAGCCCACTGCCCTGGAAAAGAATTCAATGGGCCCTAGGCTGTCCACTATGTATGGAGTAAGATGATTAACTCATAGTCATGTCCACATACTGAATACAGATGCCAGTTTCTTCAAACTCTGGCTTGAGCTGGACATTGAGCAGCACTGTGGTTAGGTGGGTGCATTGCTCAAATCAGCCCTTGCCTATTGTGTTGTTCTCTGTCTTCCCCAAACCCACTTTGATCAGACCCATCCATTTATCTCTTGAGCAGGGTTATGGGAAATAATGGTCAGGTTGGGAGCAGTAGCACAGTACCATGTAGTTTGAGCTTAATAATGAGAATGAATATGAAGCTGTTGGTTTGAAATTCCAGCTGTAAGCTCTCTCTACACACTAGGGTTCTGCTGCCATCGATTCCCAGTATCCATGGGCCAAGCACATCCCCATGACTCCTACTGCTGGAAAAAAGCAGAAGGAAAATTTGTAGTAAAACAGAGAAGTAAAAATATAGAGAGAGGAAGTGCTGTTGAGATAGGGTTGAATTGCTCAATGATTCAAAAAGGAAAACATCAACATGGAAATGTATAAAAAGTCCTAAAAGGAAAAAAATGTAGAAAAAAGCCAGGAAGGCAGGTTAAGAGCTAGCTGGGAATCACCAGGCTTTTGGATAAGTCATTAGAGCCATTGATGTCCACAGAGCTGATGGAAATTGCTATCTCAGCAGCACTCCAAGGAGCTGGGGAGGCCAACCAGGACCTTCAGGGCTTGCCCTACTGCAAAGATTCTGCAGAGTCATAAGCTTAGTAGCCTCAAAGCTTGCCAGAACATAGCCACCTTTTCATACAATAAAAATCATATAAAGCAATAAATAATTGCTTTATGTTTTGACTCTCTTGCTTGAATAGTTTTTGCCTGGCTAAAGATTCCAGAGCAAATGGACCCAAGAGAAAGGATGTAACACGAGAGGAGACCAAAGAAAGAACTAGGAAGCTGGAGGCATCCACTGAACCTCCCTCCAAACTACTTGACCCTCACACATTTGACCAATATTGTTGTCACTGTATATGGTTTCCCCCATGTTTGCTCAAGTCTTTCACACAGGAGTAAGGGACAAAGAAGGAAAACAATTTAGCAAGGAAAACCAAGCAAAGGAGTTGTAATTTGCTCTTAAAATCTGGCCTTCAGATGATGACGTTCATTTAAGGTAAATATACATTAACTTGTTTATTTGATAAGCTAAGCAGAGCTTCTGATTTGTTGCTTGTCACTAAAAGTGTTCTTGGAGCAGAAGGAAAAATGCCCTGGTCGTACAAGATGGAATATTAAAGAACAATTACTTTGGCAAATGAGAGTTTCCTGGTAAACACTCTCTGGCTCTGTGGGAGTGGTATTTCACTGACCCAAAGTGTTTGCTTTCCATGGAGCAAAGGACAAGCAAGACAAATAAATGTCCATGAGCCTGAAATCTGCAGATCTGTCATATGAGAATGTCAGGATGTAAAATCTCTTCTCTACCTCTCTCTTAAAGCTACAGAAATATGGGGATGACCCATGTAGTGAAATTCAAACACGTGGTCCATACATAAATGCAACAAATCTCCATGCAAATTGTCTTCACTACAACAGAACAGAGGATTCTGTGACAATTGCATCTGCAAGACTAAAGATAGCACTGGGATGGCAGGAGTGTAGTCAAATCTGATGAAATTCACCACCCAGAAACTAATTGAACAAATCTTTGAACCATGAACAACCAACTTCATGCAGGCAATCACCTCATAGACCAAGTGGTTTAGAGTTTTAGGATGATGAACATGGAACTTCTGCCTGAAAAGGGAACTGAATAATCAAGGCCAAAGTAGAGAGAACTATGTGAAGTGACCAGATATGGTGAAGTAAATACAACCAGTATGAACTGCATCATGCCAGTGATGTTTTGGGTTTCAATGGCACTAATACCTACCACAGTAAGACCATATAAAGGCAAGATTACCTATGGAAAGCAATCAGAAATGTCAGGATTTGAATACACTAGAAGCAAAACTAGGCTCTATATAAGAACTATAATAGTTTCATGGTTGAATAACAATCAATTTATATTAGCAGCTTATTATTCTGTTAATTGAATTGTGGATTAGTCTGGTTCCTTAGATTACTGGCTGAGATTACTCCTCTTTTGTTTATTATCTCAAGGTGTGTTCACTAATCACTAAAACCCTTGATCAGTTTGCATAAGTTACATCTCAATTGTCCAGTCCAAATCCTCAGCTGTAACTGGCAAAATGAGTAAACTGAAAGCAACAGACAAGATATACTGTGAGTTTATAACACTTTTGATACACATTAATATGTCATTATATATAAAGAGAGGAAATCACAGAATGTTAGGGGTTGGAAGGAAACTTTGGAGATCACCTAGTCCAACCCCACTGCCAGAGCAGTTGAGCCTAGAGCAGGTTGCACAGGATGGTGTCCAGTCAGGTTTGGAATATCTCCAGAGATGAGCCTCACTGACCCCTCTCCCACCTTATCTCCTTCCTCTGCCCTCCCCTCCCCTTTCCCACCCCATTGCCTCATTCTTTTCCCCCAAATCACAGAGCACCTGGGCTCAGTTGCAGACCCNTAGATGTTTGAGCTGCAAAATGTATGCTGCTGCCGTAAGCTGCTTACAGTGGTGAGAGAGGCAGGGCCTGGCCCTTTGTGGGTAAGCTACAAAGCCTGAATTACCTCCCTCAAATCTCCTTTGGGAATGCTCCTTTTATCTCCATATTTACTTTCCTCTTCCAGCTTGCTGCTTCTGTGCTTCTCTATGCAGGAGGTGAGTGGTTGGATGGAAGGTGGCTAGGTGCCACCAGGCTGTCTCCATCCCTGCTGTACAGCTCCACATGGCATAGTTTGGGATGTTCCACCACTTACCTGGGCTAAAAAGTTCTGCTGCTTTCAGGAATGGCAAGCCTAAAATCCTGAGGTGGAAATGCTGGTTTCTTCTTCCCCTGAGAGAATCTGGAGGGTAGTACTGACACAGCATAAAATTTAGAGGGAAATGCTAGTTAACACTTGCAATTGGCAACTGTTTGGATTCACATGTAGATGCCTAAATTTGCTCTCTCAATATGTTAACTCTCATTTACCTCAATGTCTGCAGATGAATGAGAGAAATTTCATCAGCAGATGAGGTGATATTTTGCTATTTGAACTAAAATACCCAGTAGGTATTGAGGAGAACATGAACATCTAGAGGAGAAAGATTTCCCACCTGGCTTACTTTTTGTTGTCCTTTTCTGTGATCATAGTTTGTAATGAAATGATCTCTTACTCCATTGTGTTTCTTACAGGTATCATATAATGGCCCAGGTTGGAAGGGACCTCTCTCAGATGGCTGAGAGAGAAGACAGACAAAAGGCTGCTTCTCCATAACATGGAATGCTCAACATTACAGACTGCAGGAAGAATGTGGTTTAAATTATGCCTTCATGAAGGAAACACACACTTAGTTGAACAGGGAGTTCAGTTCTCAGACATTTTTTTATCCCTGAAGCTGATGAAGGTTCCATGTGATGTAGGAGGATGGGACTGGAATTCCAACAAAAGGCTAACAAATTAGAAATGTTATCTGGGCTCAGAAAAGGTGAGACAACAGGATAACCAAGCATATGAATGCAAATTAGAGGATAGCAAGCTTTAAAATGGATGAGACATCCAAAAAAGGCATGTTTTGTTCTGGGATGTATCAACTACCTTTCTGATAGTAAGACGTGTAAGTTACTTATCTCACTTTGTGCACCATCAGTAGGTCCTAAATTAATGCAATAATATTCCAAAGCTGTTGATAACATATCATTGTATCAATATTAGTACAGAGATGACTCAGTGCATATCAACTATACTGCACTTACTGGAAATGCCTAGCACAGGTTTTTAGAAGAGGGATGTGTGTGTTCAACTTTATGCTGGGCTAAGTAATTTACATGATGACTTAAAATATTACATTGCTGCAGTAAGGAAGAAAGTGGCTGCTACTTTGCAGATATTTGGAATTTTTAGGGTTTTTTCTTACTGGAAAATTACAGCTGTAATAAACCAGTAACATCACTTTTCCATCACTAGGCTTTACCTCAGGGAAAGGGATTTTTAGTAAGGATGAATTTGATCCACACAACATATCAAGACCTTCCTCAGGTGTTTTTTTTTTCAAGGTAATTGTGAGAGTGATAATGTTCAGATAAGATAGCAGGAAGCACTCTGAATAACTAGAATTAAGGAATTTTTTTACTCTTCATTTTTGAGGGGGAAGGAGTAACCAGGCTGACATGAATAGATGGGCAGAATGAAATACAACGTGTAACATAATAATATTCAAAGACAGAGTTCTGAGTGGCCCCTACATTGTAGTGCATATTCCCAAAAAGAGATGATCTATAAATCAATAGTTCTCTTCCATAAAGTAACAAGCCTTCAAAAATAACAGGACAAATAAGAAAAAGAGGGGAAAAATCAACAGGTGTCTGTAGCAGCAAGATACAGTCCAAGCTTTAAATGTCACTAAAATGTTTTAAATGACAGAGTCAGAATTTTAATAGCACTTGAAACAAAAACCTTGAAAAAAATCCCCATCCTGGGACTCCCATAGCTGCTCTTAAGTATTCCCAAAACCCCAATCATACACATTCTCTACAATTTGCATCCTGTGCATTGTTTCCCTAAGATTATGAAATGATCCTTTGACAATATGCTTAAAATAATTGATTTAAGTTATTTTTCAGATCTGGATAAAGACTGTTCCTTTTTCCTACTAGACCTTCACAAATACTTGCATCACTTTTATTCCCAAACCTCTCTCACCACAGATGAAATCTCCCCAGGGTTGTACTACAATATTCTCAAAGAGAAATATGAATGTAAAGCATTATTAAGAAAGAGCATAAGGATTTGTAACCAGCCAATAGTCTAACCTGTGAATTGTGGTGTCAAACTGGGACGGTAAAACACTAAACAAAACACAGAAATGTCTATGAAAAGTCTGTTTGAGAGAGAGAAATTTAAAATTCAGGCTTAGACTTTGGAAATGAAGTGATTGAGCCTGTAAAAAATGGTTTAAATAATTGGTGCTCTTTGACTGCAGTTCAACTAGGGAGCTAGAGGTGGAACTTTATTTAAAATAAACAACTGTCACCTTTTATTTCCTATATTCTCCATTAGGGGAAAATAGTAATTCAAGCAGAATCACTCGATTCAGTTGGAAAAAGGTGCTTAATTCAGCACATTTATGGGACAATTAGAGACAAAGAGAGGCCCAAGTAGTGCTTGGATCTCCATCTCCTTCACAGTTAGTAGCTATATAAATAAAATATTTTACCCACTATGTAGGAAACTTGGACTGAACCCTCTCCTGTCTGTATGTAGCACACATTCCTCCTGGAAGAGTTTCCTAATCCTCATGACACCAGTGAATTGCAGTAACTTGCATTCATGACTATGCCTTCTTTTTTTATCCACCTCTTCCAATGACTTCTGAAGTGGAGCAGATGCACAAACATAAGTGTCTAATGCTGTATTAGATGACCTAGTGCCTATAGCACCTCAGTGTGAGGCTGGCAGATGGTTTGTGAGAGACCTAGAGCCTTCTACAGTAGATGAAAGAGGCCAGGAAAAGTCTATATGGCATCCACAGCTACTCTGGACACCTCTATCAGTGCAGGGTTTGTAATTTCTAAAGCAATGCTGAAATACATTTATGTTGCTTCCTAAAGGAATGTCTTAACCATGAGGCTGCAGAGTTTATATCAACAAGAGAGAATGGCCTCCTCAAAAGGATGTCTAAATCTCTCTGTTGAGAGCTGCTGTGTCTTTTCTATTAAAACAGAGAATTAAACTGGATTTCAGGCAGTCTACTTAGGTGCTTTAATCTCATGCCAGTGGGGAAAAATGGAACAGTTTATATCCAACTCTGAGAAATTGCTTCCAGACAAAACTTCTTGGCTGATGTGACCCAAACCCTTAGTAGTTTCAGGAGAACTAAAGCAGTGTTCTTCAGCTAGCTTGCAATTTTCCAAACAAGAATGAAAAAGAAACCTTTCTCATACTTCTACAACCCATTGAGTTTCTATAGAATCATAGAATCNTGTTGTTGAGGTTCTCCATTCTGGGCCAGAATCAATAAAACTTTATTCATGGTTGTGGAACCACAACCTTCCTACTCTGAGAAGCTGATCTATAGCTATGTCCTCAGCCAAACTATAGTCAGAGCTCATGGAATCACAGAATGGTAGGACTTGGAAAGGACCTCTGAAGATCATCTAGTCCAACTCCCCTGCAAGAGCAGGATAACCTAGAGCAGGTTGCACAGGATGATGTCCAGTCAGGTTTTGAGTATCTCCAGAGATGGAGACTCAACTATGTCCCTGGGCAGCCTGGGCCAGTGCTCTACCACCCTCAAGGTCTGTTCTCTGACTCCAGTCATCTTGTCCTTTTTCAGAAACTCTTTTGTGCCACTATTTCACAGTGCTATAAACTCACAGACTCAAAGCAACCCAGTCACATAGCAGAGTAGTAATTTATTTGGGTTAGACTATCCAGATAAGGTATTCCTTTTCCTCATAAGGCATGAGTGTGTAATTCATGAGTCATCTAGGTTGAGGGACAGCTTGTTATGGTTTGCAAAGGGAACAGATTAAAATGTCAACGTATCAACACCACTATCTATCCTTTTTTGTGTAGGTTCTGTTCTCCTAAGGATCAGTGAATATCAGCCTAGCTGACTTTACAACCCAGTTAAGTTTACAGTTTTGGGCCCCTCACTACAAGAAGGTGCTGGACTATGTCCAAAGAAGGCCAACAAAGCTGGTGAAAGATCTAGAGCATAAATCTTGTGAGGGGTTTTAGCCTGGACAAAACGAGGCTCAGGGAAGACCTTAATCTCTACAACTCCCTGAAAGGAGATTGTAAAGTGGATGTCAATTTCTTCTTCATAAATAATAAACACCCTAGTTCATTACACTCCATCACTGAAGAGTAGGAGGTGAGATTCAGTTCTCCTGGCCTGAAATATCTATAATGCAGAGTAATTGCTTCAAATTAATTTTATTGTTAGTTGAGAAAAACATATGGTTTTAAACCCAGATTTATGTGGTCTGTTTTGAGTGTGAGACATTCAGGATAATGCACATCACATCTCAGAATTTACTGGTTTTCTTCTGTACCTATAAATGGAACCAAATTCAGATGAAGATATCTGTATTATAGATATATAGTTTTTGACTACAAATCAGATTTTACCCAAGTTATTGAAAGTCTATGATGAATGCATGGAATCATACAAATATTCCAGGTCATTAAAACAAAGGTACAGGACTGCACACTTAGAAAACAGGGATGCCTTGAGTGCTACTGATCTCATCTGCCTCTTACATGGAGATTCACCTGATTCTACAAGGTTAACTCTTCCAAAAAACTGCTTTGATGTCCTCTCCTTGATGGAGCTAGATCAATGAAGACAATAGAGCTTGATAGACAATCAACCTTCTGAAATGCAGACAACTTAGCATGAGAGAAATCTCTCCCAAAGCATCACTCATTGTCTTACCTAAGTGTTTCATTCAGTTGGGAGTTCACAACCTCCTGAGATGTATCCAGAGTATCCAGTAACCATTCAGAAGGGTGCAGATCTTCCACATGTCCTTAGTAACATCTTTAGCACTGCAAGAGTGTCTTGGCCATCTTGTTTTATATGAAATGGTGCCAAGTGTCTCCATATAGGCTGCTGCATTTACACTTAGGTCTCCAATCACCTTGAAGATCTCCTCTCTGTTGAGCTAAGTGGCTCAGATGTAGAATTGTACATTTTAGACATCCTCTTTTACTTAGACACAACTATATTTTATGACTTCTTTCTAAGGAGTATGTTCATTGATGTATGAAGAAAAAGATGTGTTTGCTTTTCCTCCGCTCAGTCATAGAAAGGCACTAACGTAATCCTGTGTGCTTAGATATTGCTGATACTAGTGTAAATAACTGGATACTTTCCAAAAGCAGAAACACATAAAAGATGTGTATCAGTTTCACCCAGGATATATACATTTTTTTTCTTACTAATTATTTTTCTGCTGTTCATTCCAGAACAATGTTCCAGGTTCTGCTTCCTGGGCTGTGTGTACATTTTCTATCAGATCATGTCTCTCTAAAAGGGAAAACCAGTACAGGATCCAGAAATCAGATATCTATGCCACCCTGTACCGTGCTTTATCTCAGGGCCTTTTTCATGCAACTAAGTACTCCCTCTTGCCTTTTTTCCATCTAGCCCTCTGCTTCCTGCACGTCACACTGTGGAATGGCTTGGCTTCAGTGAGAGATGTGGAAATCCCTCTCAGTCAAGATAGGATGTCAATGGGTATGTAACATGCCCTCTGGTTAGTTAGGTTAGGTTCATATTTTAATCAAGTAGTTTCCCATTTCAGAGTGCTATAAACTCTGTTATTACCCAAAAAAGATGACAAACTGCTCGACAAACCAAATAGAGTTGGTTCAGTAACTATTATGAGCCAAATGGCAATTAATCAGCAATATCATTTTCAAGTAACTCTTCACGCTGGTGTACTGTGATTTTACATGGAGATTATCTTAATAATTCTTTCCACTGCTCCAAACATTTCTCATTTGCTTACTGTAACCAGTCCAATAGAATGATTTGTGCAGGACTCACTGACTTGTAAATCAGACTTTCCTGTTCTCTACTGTATTTTAGCATCCTTTTCAGCCTCAGCAAATACATGTAGTAAACTAAAAGGGATTCATGAAAAACTTCAGTTTGTATATCCTGATTTACACAGAGATAGTTATGGCTGAAGTCATTAAGCATGTAAACTGAAGATAAGCCCTTAAAATCATTTTATCCATCAGTAAGAAACAAACATCTCCAGATCATCATTACTTTTGAGATATCCCATAGACTCATAGAATGATTTGGGTTGGAAAAGAACTTTAAAGGTCACATAGCCCAACTCCCTGCAATGAGCAGGGACATCTTCAACTCTATCAGGTTGCTCAGAGCCCCAAACAACCTGACCTAGAATCTAGTTTGGAGTCTCTATTGCTTTGTCTTTAAATATTACTGAAAAGAGATGTATTTTCCCCTTCCTTTTTAAAAAATATCACTGAACAAATCACCTGTATCAAAACTCACTTTGGTTTCTGAGACATGTTACTGTTGTTCACTTGCTTTCCTCCCTGCTGGCTAGATTTGTTTCAAATAACAGGTTTGTTCTAAAACATTAGCTGGACATCACTATGTTTTGTTTGGTTACATCAGACTCTCACAGAGGAAGACATATCTGAAACAAAAGTGTTGCTCCACACCAGGTCTCCACAAGGAATTCTTCTGCCATCAGCTTCCATATTGTTGTTAACATTCACTTACAACATTTATTTGTTTTGTGGGAGAAATGTGATTGAAGGGATGTAGCTTATCTATCTCAATGACTTCTATCTGATATGTTCTCTCACTTTAACAAAACATTTTAAAAACATTAGATATATTGCTTCCAGAAGGTGACTTTAAAAGTGGTTTTTAGTTATTTGCAAGAAAAGGAGATGAAAAACACTAGCTCCAATGCAAGTGCTTTCACCATTGAGGACTCAGAATGAATTTTACCCCAGATTTCTTTTCTGGAGCCATATCCTTGATGTCATGTACTATAACTTTAGAAAATGTTTCTCCTGAATTCCTAGATCTGAAGTGACAAGCTGTATACAGTTAAAAAAGAACAATACTACACTTGTACATTGTTCAGCTTTGGACATTTCAATGGAGAAGACTGAAAAGAGCATGAAAACATGCATGCATTGAACTTTGATAGGAGCCTTGTATGATTTTAGTAATTGAATCATTTGCTAATCCATTTTGGACTTCATGTAAATTACTTCCACCTCCAAAAAAAATTTCCTTCTGCAGTTTTGTATGTCAGACTTCAAGAGTAGTTTTTGAATGGTAAAACTCGAAAGGAATGATGTTTTTTATCCAAGGAAACCACAAATTCTCCCTGCAGCAAATTCTCAAGGAGCATGTAGAAAACCACCTGTATGGCACAGCCTATTTATAACAGATCCTGTTCTGGGGGCAGAAAGGAAGGAATAGGCTTCTCAACAATTTTTAATTGTTCCATCATACTGGGCTTATGAGCAGTTACTGTTGGTTCATCCTGGAGTTTTTCTCTTTGGTTATGAGTAGTCATATAGGCAGTGGTTTGTGTCACAGTGTCATGGAAGAAGACTCAAAACAATCCCTAGAGCAATCACTGTATCATCTGGGCATTGTGAAATGTTGAATTCCTTTAATGGGAGAAACCCTAGACCCATAGTTTTAGCTTCAGGATGAAACATTCATAACTTATCTGTGTTCCAAAGGATGGATGTTTGCAGTAGGTTAGTAGCAATGGTCACAATTTGGGCACTGCAGTCAGTGATGTCTCAAGAAGCAGGAGAGCTTAGAAGAAAGTAGTATCAAACAAGCTGAAAACAGGTCCTACACCTGAGTCAGAACAATCCCCACTATCAATCCAGGCTAGGGGATGAGATGATAGAGAGCAGCCCTGCAGAAAAGGCCTTGGGGTGCTGGTGGCTGAGAAGCTGGCCATGAGCAAACAGTGCACGCTGGCAGCCCAGAAGCACAATGGCATCCTGGGCTGCAGCAAGAGAAGCGTGGCCAGCAGAGCCAGAGAGGTGATTGTGCCACTGCACTCTGCTCTGCTCACACCTCCTCTGCAATACTGGGGCCAGTTCTGGAGCCCTCAACACAGAAAGGACATGGAGCTGATGGAGCAGGTGCAGAGGAGGCCACGAGAATGATCAGGGGGCTGGAACACCTCAGTTTTGAAGCCATCATGCTTTGTAAAAAGATGATTTCTAATTAAGAATTAAACTCATACATCAGAACAGATATTTTGTCAAACAAATCAAAGTTGTAATGGGAATTAAAGGATTTAACCTGGATGGTCCTTGCAGGTAGTGGGAGTGATTAACACGTTTATGTTGACAATTTTTTCTCTTATTTTATTATCTGGCAAGATGATCTTTATCCTTGAACACAAAAAAAAAGAAAACCCCACAACTCTTCACATTTTCCTCTCCTCTGCTCTGTTGCTAGAGTGCTGATTTCTCTAAGGAAGAGTGTGAGAGTAATGAACTCCTGCTTACAAGTGACAAAAACTTTAAAATCTGCCTTTTCATTTCAAAATGAGAGATCAGGAAATTCAGAAACATTTCTTTCCTATTTTGTAGGCTATATACAAATATATGTAGCTATTAAATCTCTTTATGAGATGATTTGTCTGTGGCAGATGTGAGCAGTTATTGAAATACCAGTGCCTCAGGTAACCACAGGCAGACACAGTTATGTGTGTGCTTAGTCTACAACTTCACTTCTGGAGAATTTCCTTGTTACTGGCCAGAGAGCAAATAACATTATTTATTCACAGTAGTTTTAACCTTACAAGTCAGTCACATTATATTATGTGTAGAACCATACAAAGCTCAGTAGGAGCCACTGGAAGGGCAATCTCAAGATTGTTTTGGATACAAGCTGAAGGAGGGGAAATTTAAACTAGAAATTAGAAGAAAGTTCTTTACCCAGAGAGTGGTTAGACACTGGAACAGGTTGCCCAGAGAGGTTGTGGATGCTCCATCCCTGGAAGAGTTCAAGGCCAGGCTGGATGTGGCCCTGGGTGATCTGGTCTAGTGCGTGGCATCCCTGCCCATGGCAGGGGGGTTGGAACTAGATGATGTGTTTCTCTGAGGATGGTGGATTTGTTCTACCTGTTCTCCATGCTGGCTGAACACACACCTCCAGTTCACAAACAAGGATGCAATAGAATGTTTTGAGTTGGAAGGGATCCATAAATGTTATTTAGTCTAATCTCCCTGCAGTCAGCAGGAACATCTTCAACTAGATCAGGTTGCTCAGAGCCTCATCCAATCTGGCCTGGAATATTTCCAGGGATGGGGCATCTACCACCCCTCTGGGCAACCTGGTTTAGTGCTTCATCACCTTCAGTGTAAAAACTTTCTTCCTTCTGTCTAGTCTGAATCTCTCCTCTGTTATTTAAAACCATCACCCCTTGTCCTGTTACTATAGGCCCTGCTAAAAAAGTTATAATGATGCTGGAATCAAAATTTCCAATTTCCAACTCATCTATGCCCAATATCTCACCCCTGGTAGCCTTCAAAGAGTCTAATAGCTTCTGTGTTTGTGTTTTGCCTTTGCCTGGGTTGGGGTTGGGTTTTTTTCTGGCATCTACCCCCCATCTGACAGTAACTGTTTGAATTATTACCCTGTTAGTTATCTTTGTAGTATGATGATGATGATGATGCTATCTCTATAGTAATAATCTGGAGTGGAAGGTGAATTGGGCTGTGTGGAAGAAATTAATAATGTTCTTTTTTGCCCAACAACATAAACTAAAAGGATCAGGTCTGCATAGTGTTTTGTACAGCTAAGGGAAAGATCTAGGTAAAGCCTGAACCACACAAAATAGAATGAATTTTAATCAAAGGCACTCATTAAGATGTCATTAACTTCAGTGGAACTGACCAACTGAAGAAACTGGAATTTTTGCCTTCATTGCCTGAGCTCAGATCACATTCTTGTAGTGCAGGTTTACAGGAGAATATTAAGAACTTCCACGGTCAGATATCTCAAGCTGATTTTTTTTTTCTTGAAGAACTTTCCATATGTGTATCCTTAAAAAAAAACAAACCACCACACACATTTGCAGAGCCCTGCAGAATTCATTTTAATTATTTTTTAAATTACATTACTCCACCCCTTTAGGTAACCCACATGAGGAAATGGGAATTGATATGCTAAATTATTCCTTGTACCATAGTCCCGGATGTCAGTTTTATTAATCTTTGTTTTCTTCCCCATTCTTTTAGCCATAGACCATGAGCTGTTGCATAGCTGACAGACATTCTTTCTAAAGCAAATGGATTTCACTATTTAAACAGGTGTGGCATGCTTTAAAGAAATACATGCAGTATTATCATTTCATTTTAACAATATAAATAAAGCTCAGGTGACTGTAGCAAATTAATGACAATTCCTGAGTACAGTGGATGGGGGAAAATGATGGAACTAGCTCCAAGGATATTGAGTATCTGGAGGTGCTAAGCTGCCTCCCCTCACAATCAGTACAGATGCAGTCTTAGGAGAGACAGTTTATTATGCTTTCTGGTGGTGATAACCCTGGTCTCATCTAAGTTATCCCAAGCATTTCAGCTAAAAAAAAAACCCCACTCTTGCTCTTATCTCAGCACATGGAAGGATATGGAGACTTTATCAGAAGCCACTTCCCCTAGTGCTGCCCGCTATACAAATAAAGAACAAGAGCAGCTTTGTTAGAAAGGAATTATAATCTGCCATTAAAATGCTGGCAACAGCATGTAGCTGCAGAAATACTGCAGAAAAAGAAACAATGAAAGTTGTACTATGGACAACAAACTCAACCCAGCACAAGGAAAATGGTGCTCAGTGAGTAAGGCATCAAAGCAAAGGCAAGGCTGAGGAAGGGAGTTGCTCATAAAGACTGAGATGTGAAGGGGATGTAGTTGCCTTTAGTTTGCATATATTGAAGTCCAGCAGTGTTTGTAGAGGTTTGTTTAGATGAAAGCTTAACAGAGCACAGCAACTTCAGCAGGTATGCACAATTCCTTACCTTATCCAAAGGATGTGCAGGTGCTTTATGCCTGCTGAAAGCCAAAAGGCAACATGGAAGTGTACAAGAGAGGTTGTGTTTAACTAGAGCAGAGCTGAGCACTGAGGACCTATCAAAGCTCACTTTGTGGTCTTACCTTCTAAAGAAATGGAAGTAAACATGCTGTGAGAAGGGAAGGTAAACTGAGTGATGCTGCACTGGAGCAACAAAGCAAACACATGCTACACATCTCTTCAGATTAAAAGTGAAGATGTCCAGAGCTGTACCCATTCTGCAAGTAGTTTACTACTGAGGAGCACATGGGCTGAATTGTGGGTAAAATAGTTGCCTTTTGATCTCAGTGAGATAATGCAATACAAATTTGATTTAGCAAATGGCAGTTTAGGAACCACTTGGGAGAATATATCCTTGTGTTGCCCAGTGTGCAGGACATTCTGTGCATGACTATCAAGTGAGCTGCTGTCTTATGTCTCTGCCTCAGAATATTTATTCCCCATTTTTGCCAGAGTCAGAAAAGACAATTACAAAGCAACTGTCCTTAAAGTTGAGCTTTCACTTGGTGAACACAACATCAGCACTGCTGCTTGCTGATGAGACTACAAGTCTTTTGGAAAAGTCAAAGTGCTGCAAAAGGACAGGTATTTTAGCTTCTTATTTTCCTTGCCCTGGAGACAAGCAAAAAAAACCAAACCAACAAGCCAGAACAATGCAGTTGGATTGGTTCATTAACAGTCACCTGTTCTTTAAGAAGTACTTTTTCTTCTGAAATGTGCAGCCCTAAAGTTGATGTCATTTATTGACAATAAATATTGACAATGGAATGCAGATATATATATATATATATATATTCCTACAGTGAGGAGAGCCTCTAGCTCCTACTGTTTTTCCTAAGAGACAGAAGGATTCTGGCTGGACAAAGGTAATGCCTTTAGAATTTAATTTCACTATTAGAAATTTTATCCCTAGAGTCACTTGGTCAGTATTGATTTGGCACTGTGCTACAAAAGCTAATGTATTTAATATGGAAGTTGTACCAAGTGTGATAATAAAAAGAATATATCTACTGAGAATAAACCCAGACAAAGCATTTTAAAGTAAGTTCTATCTTCTGCTTAGAAAGCAGAACTTCCACCTCTCTAGGTGAGAAATGGCTTCAATGAAATCTAATTGCCATGTCTCTTTAGATCACTGGCTTCATTCTTTATCCATTTTGCAGAGGATGGGCATTCACAGAAAATGCTTTTCTAATGTCATTTGAATTATTGTTATGTTGGATTTATTTCACTTAAGTATTGGGATATACCAGTACAGCTGAACTCAGAATTTTGCCATCTACAAATGCTAGCTAATTATCCAAGCTCTCAGGTGTATGTATATAAATATATATATATATATATATATATAATATATATAAATAATCTCATAGTATGGAGTAAGCTGATTGGGTTTTCTTAATGCAGAGTGAATGATTTTTGTTTGGTTGTTTGTTGTTTTTTTAAATGACAGTTAAAGATGTAAACTCAGGCAAGGTACAAAAAGCTTATATCAAAGTAACTGAAAGGACAATATTCCCATTCTTACAAACTTTTAAACCTGCTATGGCCTGAAAGTTTTATCAGCTGGCAGGAAAAATGAAGAAAAATGAGTGGGTTTCAGGCTGGCTGTGTATATTCTCTGGTATTTGCTTATATATATTGCTTATATCAAAGTAACTGAAAGGACAATATTCCCATTCTTACAAACTTTTAAACCTGCTATGGCCTGAAAGTTTTATCAGCTGGCAGGAAAAATGAGTGAGTTTCAGGCTGGCTGTGTACATTTTCTGGTATTTGCTTCTATAAAGTAATATAAGGCAAATATTATTTCCTGAAAGTCTAGGTGTCAGATATAACTTGAGGGTGATCACCACCATTTGCTTGAGCCACTATGATGCTGCTTTAAAGAGGAAATAGGGAGCAGGGAAAGACAACTGTTGATGTGTTCAGTGCTCCACTCTAAATACCAGTTTCCAGTCAGGATAGTGCTTACTTCAGCAAGATATTGACATGAGCTTACTGAACAAATTAATGGGCTTTTTTTATACAAGGAGGCAAAGATGAAGGAAATGCTGCAAATTCAAGATATCTTGAATAAAGAAGTTGAGAGGCAACTGATTCAACTGTTACAAGAAACACACAGCTTTATCATAGAATCCTAGACTGGTTTGGGTTGGAAGGGATCTCTGGAGGTCATCTAGTCCAACCCCCCTGCAGTGGCCAGGGACATCCCCAACTACATCAGCTTGCCCAGAGCCCTGGCAAGCCTCACCTGGAATGCCTCCAGGGATGGGAACTCAACCACCTCCCTGGGCAACCTGGGCCAGTGTTCCACCACCCTCGTGGGGAGGAACTTCTTCCTAATGTCCAGTTTAAATCTACTCTTCTCCAATTTAAAACCATTGCCCCTTGTCCTTTCCCTGCAGGCCTTTGCAAACAGGCCCTCTGCAGCCTTCTTCTAAGTTCCCTTTAGGTCCTGGAAAGTCACTAGTAGGTCCCCCTGAAGCCTTCTCTTCTCCAGGCTGAACAATCCCAGCTCCCTCAGCCTGTCCTCAGAGCAGAGGTGTTCCAGCCCCTGAGCATTCTCGTTTATGCTACTTAGGGTCCCTGCTTCCATGCAAGCTAGAGCCTTTTCTGTGTATGAGATGCTGGTGCCCATGTACCATCCTACACTCATTTCCCCACTTTCAGCACATCCAACTGTATTAGGTATCAACTCAAACAATCTTCTCTGTGGCAGCCTCAACCTTGCAACAGTTTTGTACCTTGCTCACATACCATATTGCACCACAAATTTGATGTGACAGAGATGAACAGATTTGGGCTTTTATATTTATTTTTTTTTTCTTTGTAGAAATGGATCTACTACCTACAGTCATTTTCCTGGCTGCTTTGCTACTGCAGTGTAATGGAGAGGTAGGAGTATTCATCTATGCAAAAAAACAAGCTATATCTGAGCACATTGTATAGATATCTGACATGGTGTAGTCTGGTCTACTGATCTCTAGAGTGTTACAATTCAGGGTTGAAATTATTGTTAATATGCTAACACAATAAAGATGAATTCTCATTTTGCACGGATTTTTGTATTAAGAAACTTCTACCTATCAGAGCATTATCTTCATAGGATTCATTTCAAAAATGTATTTTCTCCAAAAGATAGGAACTGAAGCTACTCTAAAATAGTTTAACCATCAGGAATCTAGTCTTCACCTCTCCTTAGAGAGGATTAACCTGCAAGATGTAAATAACTACCATATAGACCCTTGAATGTGAGATATTTATCAAGATCTGCATATTAATAAATAAGAAAGTACTTTAGGGATGCCAGTCATCTCTTTCTTCAGTAGATCTTGGGTGAACTATGTCCTAAATTGCTTGTTTCCTTTATCTGAGTCTAGCAACAGCCTAAAATAACTGGCTGAGATGTTATTTCTACCACTATAAATGTCTTCAGTTAAATAAGATGTATAACACCTCTTGAGGAGGTTCAACTGCCCAAAAACTAAGCTGTCCTAGTGCAGTTTGAGACTCCAGAATACCTGAACCATTCATGAGTTGCTGTACCTTTCTGGAGCAATAGATTGAGGCTAAGTAGTACAACTCACAAGAGCTAGGGACTTTTTTAGTGCACACAAGAAGTCAAAGCCAATCTTGAGGTTTGATTCCACAGCTAAGCTCGCTCTCTCCATGTTTGACATGGAGATATCTGAGGGTAGAATTCCTATCTTCCTATTTAAATTTCATTTGGGGTCACATTTCCTAATGAAAAGTGCAGTTCAAATCAACAAAGGAAGGAAAAAAACCACCTCAGTAGTTACAACAATAGAAGAACTGAAAAAAGGGAATTTCCAAGAAGCTGTACTTTGATCAGAAGCTCAATTTATCTTGCTTGTTTAGTTTCTATTAAGTGGAACTTCCATTGTTATTGCTCTTCAGGGTTTTCAGTATAAATTAATGGACATTTTTCCCTTTCTTGTTTCTAAGTTACATGGCTTACCTGGCCATAGCCACAAGCAGATCCTTGAGGAACACAATGAAATACGGAGATCTGTAATTCCCACAGCCAGGAACATGCTGAAGATGGTAAGCTATGCATTGTAACTAGCCTGCTTTTCCACATCATGGTAGCCTTCTAAACAACCCACATTCAGTGAACAGAGAGGGCAGGGAAGGTACTCTGAGATTAAGATGAAGAAATCAGAATTTTATCCTTTTTTTCCTGCAGTATTCATGCTTAATTTTGCTCACCTGGATGCTGCAAACTCTTGTAAAATCATTGCAAAGGTCTCTCCTAATCAATATGTGTTAACTTCTCCTCTTAGTAAAACTCAGTTAAGCAGCTAGTCCATGCATAAGGTTATTTTCTACAGGAAATATGACACAGGTTTGCCCTAACCCTATCTATTTATTACTGTTAAACCTATGTGAACACAGCCTGCACAGTGAATTATCAGTTCTTGCCTTATCTTTGCACCTTGCTGTGGGAAAGCATTTAAACCAGGGATAAGGTACAAAATGCAGTGATGGCTCTCAGATAGGTAGAGGTTGGAAAGTACCTCTGGAGATCATCTAGTCCAACCCATCTGCTAAAGCAGGGTCACCCAGAGCAGGTTTCCCAGGATTGCATTCAGGTGGGTTTGGAATCTTTCCAGACAAGGACAATTCTACCACCTCTCTGAGCAGCCTGATCTAGTGCTTCGGCACCCCCACAGAAACAAGATTTTCCGTATGTTTAGGTTGAACTTCCTGTGTTTGTGCCCATATTTCCTTGTCCTATTCTTGGGCACCACTAAAAAGAGACTGACATGTGTTAAGGGTGAGTGTCAGGAGGAGAGAGCCAGACTCTTCTCAATGGCATCCAATGGTAGGACAAGAGGGAATGGGAGCAAGCTGGACCACAGGAGGTTTAGTATTAACACGATGAGGAACTTGTTTGCAGTTCAGGTGCCAGAGCACTGTCCCAGGCTGCCCAGGAGCCTGTGGAGTCTCCTTGTCTGGAGCCATTGCAGAGCTGCCTGGACACATTGCTGTGTGAGCTGGTCTAGGTGATCCTGCTCTGGCAGGGGGGTTGCACTAGATGATCTTTCTAGGTCCCTTCCAATCCCTAACATTCTATGATTCTAAAATTCTTATTAGTCAGGAGTGTCTGGAGATCAGGACTATGTGGTGCTGTGCAGAATCACCTGCTCTGCAACCTTTAAGAGCTGAAGAAATGTGGTGCCCATGCCCCAGTAGTGTAACCTGGCACAGTTTCTCTGCTTTCTGTTGAGGAACACAGGACTATTCTGCACACAAGTCACTCTCCATCTTTTTTCTCCTCAAGGACTGCACTAACCTCTCTGTGACCTGGGTATTTCTTCCTTTGTATCTTTCAGGTGTGGAGTGAGAAAGCTGCCAAAAATGCTCAGAAATGGGCAAATCAGTGCGAGATGAGAATCAGTCCAAGGGATATGAGAGTTGTTAATGGTACATGACAAATACAGAACCTAAGCTGATGGGTTAATAACATTTTGTGGATGATCCTTGTGCATGTGAACTAGAAAGGAGGATAACTTCTTAACTTGTAGAATATCTTTTGGGGGTTATTAAACACAAAATCATCATCTTTGTCGTATTTCATATCCTGAAAGACAAATTGTTGGAGCTCAAGAGGGTGGGACACTATGTACTTGTCCTATATTTATCTCTTTCCTTAAGGAGCTTTTGCTGGAGACAAAACAGTGCAGTCAGTGACTGTTGGCATGACTAAGTATAGACAGCTTTGTGTAGCATTTTGTTGTCAAATAAGTATCTGTGACTGAAAGCTCACCAAAATCAGAGTAACATTTCCTGCAGCTTTCACAAGATCAGGTGTACTAGTCTTTTCTTCAAATCCCAGGGTAAATTGTTTAGGATGTTGCTACAACCCTTCTGTTCTACCTCCCACCCTACAGCTTGCTTCTCCTTGAAGTAATAAAATAGACTTACTTCTACTTCAGGTGTCACCTGCGGTGAGAATATTTTGCTGTCATCTAACCCCAAAACATGGGCTGAAGCAATCCAAGTCTGGTACAGTCAGTCCTCCAATTTCAAGTATGGATATGGAGCAACCTCAAAAAATGGCAATATTGAGAACTATACCCAGGTATGGAGAATTGAAACAAACTGCAATGATATAGTAGAATTACAGGAGTATACTCAAGGGAGCTGGGAGATACTTATCACCAGAAAAAAGTTGCCACTGTCATCAAATTATTATCTATCATTCACACTCTGATCCAAAGATGAATAATAAATCAAAAATCTTTTTCAACTAATTCTGAGGCAGTGGAACCAGTATTTTGGAAGAGTTGCCTAGAAAAGAAATATTGTTTTGTAGGGAAAAAGCAAACAAAGAAACAAAAAACAGCATATAAACACATTAAAAAAACAACCCTCAACACCAATACCTTTGATTTAGAAACAAATATTTTTATAGAGAGATTGAAATACCTGTTTAAATTATATCAAAGCAAAATATCTATGATGAAAATATTTGAATTTAAACATCAGTGTCCTGACAGAAAATGCATTTAAAAACTTTTGGAAAATGGAAGACATGGTTAACTCATTATTATATTTATCCTTTCTGACAGGTAAACTGTAAACATAACAGCTGAATAGGCAAAATGAAACAAAAAAACTATCTCCTGGTTCTGTTATTTTGTGAGCTCTTTGATGAGAATTGAATTGAACATCGAATCATTTTGGTTGGAAGAGACTTTAAAGATCATCAAGTCCAACAGTTAACCCAAGACTGCTAGGTCACCACTAANAAAACTTTTGGAAAATGGAAGACATGGTTAACTCATTATTATATTTATCCTTTCTGACAGGTAAACTGTAAACATAACAGCTGAATAGGCAAAATGAAACAAAAAAACTATCTCCTGGTTCTGTTATTTTGTGAGCTCTTTGATGAGAATTGAATTGAACATCGAATCATTTTGGTTGGAAGAGACTTTAAAGATCATCAAGTCCAACAGTTAACCCAAGACTGCTAGGTCACCACTAAACCATGTCCCTAAGCACCATATCTACATGACTCTGAAATGTGTTTATTTTCTGTTCTACAGATGATCTGGTACAACAGCTATCAGGTTGGATGTGCAGTTGCTTACTGTCCTAAGAAACGCTTCAACTACTTCTATGTTTGCCAATACTGTCCCTCGTATGTATTGCTTTTTTGCTCATGATGGTTATATTTTCAACAATCATGTGTAGGATAAAATTATTGCAGTTTATTTTAACCATGTAAAACTTTGAAAATGCTAGTGTTAGTTGTGGGTTCAACATCAGGTTAAATAGGAATATTTGGTTTATTTCACGTTGAAGTGGAAAGTAGCCAAGTTTTAGCACGTGAACAAAGAAAATTGTGTCTCTGTGAGAGTTAGGCATCATCCACAAATCTTACCATAACTTTAACCACAAACAAGAAACTCAAATGCAAAGTGAAAGCCAACAGCAGATTAATGTTCACAGAGGTAAAGAGCACATCTGAAACAGCTGCATGTCAAAAGGAAACTACTGAGGTTATTTCCTTTTAAGCCCCAATCACTTGAAAGCCATTAGAAAAGCAGAATTAGAAAGCACATAAAATATATATATTTTTAACTGATAATACTACACAAATGGAAAATAGATTAATTTTCTTTCCCTAAACCTTATTGTATCTCCTATTTAAAATCAAAGCTCTTGTATTCTATGAAGATCTGAAAGTAAAACATCTCAGAGCTGCACTTTGATCTTGTTTTTTTTGTTGTATTTCTTTCAAATTTCAGTGGAAATAATGAAATGCAATTAGCTACACCTTACAGAAGTGGACCAAGATGTGCAGACTGTCCTGGCCACTGTGACAGAGGGCTTTGCAGTAAGTGAATGTATTCTCCTCCTTGCAACAAACATTGCATTTTCTCAAATAATAATGTTGATTCCTTGGGACATTTTAGTTTTTCATAGTTATTTCTCACTGATCTGGATGACAGATCCTAGAACAGGCCCTTCCATTTCCCCTCAAGAAATAACAGCACAACACAACAGGCACAATCTCAAGCCAAGGTGTTGGACTAGATGACCTCCAGAGGTCTCTTCCAACCTCAGTCATCCTGTGATAGCAGGAAATTGTGTTGCTGTTGAGCCATAGGTGGACTGTCAGTCTTCTGCTGCCCTCTCCTGGAAAGCTCAAGACAAATTCTCTTGTACATCTATAGAGAATCATAGAATACTTTGAGTTGGAAAGGACTTTTAAAGGCCAACTAGTCCAAACCACCTGCAGTCAGCAGTTACATCTGCAAGTAGATTAGGTTGCTCAGAGCCTCACCCAATCTGTCTTGGAATGGTTCCAGGGATGAGGAATCTACCACCTTTCTGGGAAACATGTGCCAGTGTTTCATTACTCTTACTGTAAAACATTTCCTCCTTCTATCTAGTCTAAATCTCTCCTCTTTTAGTTTAAATCCATCACCCCTTGTCCTGTCACAACAGGTCCTGCTAAAAAGTCTGTCCCCATCTTTCTTCTAGGCCCCTTTAAGTACTGAAAGGCTGCAGGAAGTTCTCCCTGGAGCCTTCTCTTCTCCAGGCTGAACAAAACCAACATTATCAACCAATATATAAGGACATAGATTGTCATGCTCCAAACATCCATATGTATGTGGAGATCTGCACAAACCCCTGGGTTCTGCAGACTTCCATGTGGAACAAGTCAAAACGCACACAGAGATGGGAAATGTAGGATAACATCTTTCTGCCCACATTCTCCTTATAATATTCAAGCAATTTTAACAGTAGACTAAAAGCACAAAGACTACACAGACATGAAAATTTGGGATTTGGGGGAAATGCAGAAATATCATACCAGGATTTGGTTTTCAATGGATATTTCATGGTTTTCTTTCTATCTCTTGCATTTTAGCCAACCCTTGCAAGCATCATGACCTCTATGCAAACTGCAGAAATATGAAAACCTTGTTTGGCTGCAACCAGAGGGTGATGAGAGAGAAGTGTCCTGCTACCTGTAAATGCACCACTCAAATCATATAATGTCCTGGGGGATGTCAGTAGAGCTGCTGTGAGACTTGCTTCTTAGGAAAGAGTAAAACTCACCGTGAAGAGTATTCACTCTCAGTGCACTAGCTCAAATTCAGCTAGAAGTAACACTTTTTTTTCTGAAATCTCACCATTCCTTCAGTCCTAAATAAGTCTAGTAGTTCAAAATAACCTCTGGTGTTATTTTAGACATTGCAGAAATCATGCTTAAGCTACTAAGGTGTTACTTTGTGGTTTTCTTTGCAGTGGATCTCCCACTGATTCATTTCTTTTTTTAGTTGGAAAGACACTTCAAACCGTTCAGTCTTTTTGCAAAGTATGTTAAATGCCACTTCACTTTCTGGTGTTACCTTTTCTTTGATTATCAATGGAATGTATTCCTGCTAAATAAATGATTTACCACTGGTTCACAAACAGACCTTTTCACCAATGTTATTTATAATTCCATGTTTTCATTGAGAAAATTCCTTATGGATATTTCTAGGCTCTTTGATACTTCATGTGAACGGAAATGAGATGAGAAAAGAAAGACAAAGCAAGAAGTGATGCATTTTTGTTGTGTATGGCCAAGTAAGAGGCACACCTTGAATCTGCCAACTTTTGTCTGTGGCCTAAACACAAAGCTTTTGATACATCTTGTGTATGCAGGTGATAAATGATTTTTTTTTTCATAAGGCACCAACCATGGAGAAGGATGAAGCTTTTCAGAAGCATTCATACAAAGAAAGAAGTATAGATGTGTCCCTTCCCATCCTCTCTCTGAATAAATCAGTTCCACATTTGGAATTCATATTGCAGCATATAGGAAAATATGCTGCTACAATTGAAAAAAAAAGAAACAAACAAAACACAAGAAAGCTAGTGGCATTGGTTACTTGGAGAAACTCTCAGACCCATTTAGTGAGGACTATTATCATAATCAAGCCTCTTTAGGTACTGACAATATTTTTACCTTGATAAAACAGTGTTTCAAAAGCATCTTACAGCTTTCTCTTTTTACATGTTATAGCTTTTATCTGGTCTTTATATTTTGAACTTTAATGAAAAAGCAGATACATTGGAAATAGAAGCTTTTGGCATCCTGTTTGTAAGCCTTGATACATGTTTAAAAAAGACCAAATATCTGGAACAGCATCTTTTCATTGAACAGAGAAGCTCCCTTCTGCTAACCTTCTTCCTGACACTTCTCTCAAGTGATGTATCCTGGCATCATGCAGGATATATTAGGATGTCCCACTGGACCTCCAGCTGCTCCTCAGTGTAGGATCTGGTCTACCATAGGTCCTGAGCCACATCTACCAGCCCCTGAGCAGGACTGATCCCACTTATCAACTTTCCTTCCTATTTCAAATCCATAAAAATACTTCTCTCCACAGGATTGCAATTCTGGTTAAAAACACAAGAGGGTGAACCATACCCAGACATTCAGCTGCATCACCTTTTCATTTTGCTACTTGTACACAGGGCTTTTCCTTTTACAAGAAATTAAAGTTCTGGCTCTATCCTGGCCTGATTTCAACACTTGCCTGCACAGATTTTCTTACCTAATTCTGGATAAATAAATAATCACTACTTATAAAAATAGTTTCCTCTCTGTTGTTTCATTCTGTTTCTGTTGGTTACATTACTATCAAGTTAAAGCAATTTGCACCATTAAATTAAGGCAATTTATGGTTTCCAGGATATCAAGGTAACCTTGGTTTTCCACCTTGATATTCTTGATATTCTGGTAGCCTTGGTTTTCCACCTGCCTGAAGTTCAGTTTCAACATCACAACTGTGTGCCACTATTCAAGGCTCCTACCACCACAATGATATTTGTAGAAAGTGTAAGCCAAACCAAAACTGAGTGAAAATTCCCTGACAAACTTACACTTTCCTGAGACAATACTTTTCCATAAACCTCCAGTTTTCTTCTAGGAGGATATACAGTTCTGGAAAAACTTTCAGGTGTTTTCTAAGATATTTTCCAAGATTTCAGTTCTGCTTATAACTAGGGAGATGGGTGTTAAATCTCCTTCCAGGCACACACTTTCTCTTTCCTCGCTCTGTCTCTGGGTCAATGAATATTTAAAGAGGAATGATTTTATTATCAGAGACTTCTGAGAGCTGCCTCCCCACAGAGCCAACTTTTGTGCTCTGGATATCCAGCTATTCTGTTTGAGCATGGCAGTAGCAGGAGCTGGAAGAGATGTTCTGCATCATGAAGTGCCACCCTGGAGAATTACACATCCTACTGGGCTACTGCAGGGAATCCAGGCATTAGCCTTCTTACTTTCATAAGGGATTTCAAAAGAGTCTGCTTCCCTATTGATGTGGAATAGAAGAAATAGCAGGTGAGATGAAATGGCACCTGGATAATCCCATTGCTCAATACAGGCTCCAAGGAGAGCTTGGGTCACTCAGTTGTTCATAACCCTGAAAAGGCTTGAGTTGCTTCTGAATATGAATTTCCATTCTACAAGTGAGGCAAAAGCAATATGACATTCACTGAGATCCAGCAGCATGTCAAATAACATTTTCCTCTATTTTCTGACAGTTTGTTATAGGGTTTGGGTTGGAAAGGAACTTAAAGACTACCTAGCTCCAACCCTCTACCATGGTCAGGGACATACAAACAATTTTTATACTGAAGCCTTGAGAGTTGTTTGTGGTACTGGCACAAGCTTTTTGTTATGTGCTGAAGTTACATCTATACAATTGTGCTACTTTTAAGGTGTAATTCAGGTGAGAAACCATTAACACTGAGTATTTCTTACCATTTCTATTCTGGTTCCAGATAGACTCACAAGAAGCACATATGCTGAGAGATGATAAGAGCAACAGCTCTGCTGCAAGTCTAACACTTATCTGTGAGCATAAGAGTTCTTCAGCAGTTAACTTACATGGCAGGGACTTTAAACACAGAGTTTTGAACAAATGTTATGAAATAATTTAAACAAATTTAAATGAATAAATTAAATAATAATAAATATAATAATAAATATATTTATTTATAAATATAATAAATTTATAAGTATAATAATTTTATAAATATAATAAATTATGTTTATTATTATATTTCATATTATTATATATTATATTTATATATATTTTATAAATATATAAATATTTATATAATATTTGTATAATATTTGTACTATTTATAATATAATTATATTATATATTATATATTATATATAATATATAAACTATACTTACATATTATATCATTATAGTTATATAATATTTATATAATATATAATATGTAAGTATAGTTTATATATTATATTTATTACATAATATTTATATTATTATAAATAATAAATAATAATATATTTAATAAATAAATTTAAATGAAATAATTTAAACGGTCTTGCAGCTTGTGAAGAAAGAATATTTTTGATATTTTAAATGTACCAACTGCAGTAGTCATGTTATTTAGTTTGGCTGTATGAGAACCAGCCTATAGGCTAAGCAAAATGGAAGGTCTTTTGCTTTCAGTATCATGACAGTGCTGCTGAGAGACATGGGCCTAAGTCTTCCCTGTTTTTCTCCAGCTATTGGTATGATAGAGAAGCAACTCTTGCATAAATCTTGCCTCACTCATGTTCTTAACATATCACACCCACAATAACAACAAGTTAAGGAGCTAAAGCTAAGGCTAAACCAAAAGCAAACGTTGGAAGCCTTGACATGCCATCAGAAATTTGTGTTGTCAGTATATGAAATTAATGCCCAAGACACAAAACTGTAGCAAGAAGCTTGAGCAAGACCAGGTAGCAAAAAGCCATCAGGGAGGCATAGGACAAGGATGTTCCCCACCTCTGGAGCTGTTCCTGACTCTTCTAGGCCAGGCTGCCAAAAATTGGATTCCTCTAAGTGCAAGAGCCACAGTTAAACTGTGAAAAACAGGAGATAGACTTTGTCATTAAGAAACTGCTTGACAGCTACTGTCTCCACTCCAGTCTGCAAGCAAGACATTTAACCTCCAGCTTCAGCCTCACCGACTGCAAGACAGAGATAAACTGGTGTGGGCAGGGCAAGGAAGATTAATTAGTGAATGTTGAGAAAGAGCCTAAGAAGCACTAAGACCTGTTAATTATAATATCACATTTGGTAGTCACACCTCTAGAATAATTATATCTCAGTTTAACCACAAGTCAAAGGGACACAGGGCACCAGGAGATATGGTGAGGAAATGACACTCCCTCCCATGCTGTGACCCACCAGTGAAGTCTGAAGGTTCATGGGTTGGGCACTGGGCTTAGTTGTCTGGTCTTGGGTCTGTTCAGTGCAGCTGTGGACTAACAAAGATATTGTGATAACTGCATCAAGAACAAGTCTTGAAGGAAGGCAAATTTTAGGAAAAGTTGAGGTAACAGATTGGCTTGGAAATACTCTTGCCTAGCTTAAGGGAATGGCCCATGTTAACTGTTCATTCTATTACTGATGGGCAAGCCATCACTCAACACACATGTGCCTGAATATGTATAAAAAAACAGGAGAGAAAAGTGAAATGCGAGCAAGCTGTAGAAAATTCATGAGATAGGGGAGAAGCCATCCAAACATGCAGAAAGTTTGCTGGACAGGCAAAAATCAGCAGAAATATGAACGGTCATCTAAGTATAGTATTTAATAACAGCCATTGAGGAGGTTTTAGGGCACTGAAGGCACTCCAAGTTTTTAATGACCCTAACCAGTCTCCCTTGAAGCTTCTCCCACCACCTGCCCATGGCCCAGGAGCACCATTTTGGCTCAGCCTGTGTCATCTCAGTGTACCTGTCTCTAGTTTTGGATTTTATCCTATCTCCTGGATGGGCCTTGGACCATCCTTACTATATTCAATAAACATAAGGATGGGTGCCTTTGAAACACAACAATCCAGATTATTTGGACATAATATTGATCATAATGTGTTATACACAAGGTTTAATTCTTTGGAGATGAGCTTGTTCCAGTAGCTTCACACTAACAGTGAGAGAGGTAGAGAGTAACTCTCTAGTAAGTCTAGATAGGCAGATCAGTTGGACAAAGGAGTATAAAAGATTTTTATCCAGCCCTATAATGAGCTAACATTGATAAACATATGTTTTAGATGTACCTAGAAAGTGTCTTAAGAAGAATGTTGCATCTAATGAGCTATGGCATGGAAAAGTGTACCTTTCACAAGTTGGTAAGAACATTTCAGAGCTTGGATTTTTCCACTGAAATGATTTTTCCATATTTATTTGCTCTCAATTCATGGTAGTACCTCCAGTGTTAGCTTGCCCCGGAAGGGGTGTTGTATTTTAGATATTAAATTGGATTGCAATTCATTGAATTTGTTCTTGGCCCATTGCAGGGAAACAATAAATTCATCTTGTCAGTTCAATAGCACAGGGCTACTTCTGAGTGTTCAGTGATTTACTATCTGCTTCCTGGTAACTAAAAAACAAGTCATGTAAATTAATTAGGAAAGTCACAAATCATGTCTTCCATTTGGTCAGCCTTCAAGCTACAAACAAATATATATTCAGACAATTGAAGGAGATGTTAGTTAGAAAACAATAGATGTTACTAGTTAGTTAGAAACTAGTTGACTAGTTAGAAAACAAAAAGTCTGGGAGTTTCTTGTAGGAATATTTAATGTACTGATTGTTCTACCTATATCTGTGCCTCATGGCAAGGTTATGCTGATTACAATTTGTAGATCAGTGTCAACACATGTACAAAATGTGCAGTTTAAGCTGGGGGTTAACTTGTGGTGTGGCTCAGAGCTTACAGCACTCACTGAGTGATCAAAATCAGGTATTTCCCTTCCCTCTGTCTTGACAAATCCTCATGTAGGTCAGACCAATTATTTCATGCATTGGCACCTTGCTGCTATGCCACTAAGAACATTAGAGCTTGGGCTCTGAGAGGTTGATGTTTATATAAATGATGAAAATGTCACACATAGCAGGAGTTCTTCTGGGATCAGCTCCCTGGAGCCTGTTTCCTACAGCATTAGTCTACAGACACCCTCTCTGATCTGTGTGCTATGGATGGATTGTTGTACAAAAGTAGCACTGGGAGCTATATTAGCTGGGGAAATTGAAGATAACACATCTTTTCATTGAGGAATATTCCCTAACCACCCTTTTTGACTCTTCATGCATGCATTGCAATTATCATGGCAAACTTAGCATTATGTAGCTCACTGAAGGTTTCTGCACCATTTGTGTACTCTGCAAGATTTAGTGGAGAGAGAAGTACTTAACCTTCTCAATAGGAGGGCACAATAAAGTGCAAGAGAGGAGAATAGACCCTCGTGGTGAAACAGAAAGCATGGCAATTTTCCTGTAGTCATCACCCTGCTGAAGTGGCTTTTCCTTACAGCAAATGGAGCACACAGGACTTTGACAGGAAGAGCACAGCACTGTGCTGGGCAAAACTGTAACTCTAACAGATCATGGGGGCCAAAGGGAGAAAATACTAAAAATAAATAAATAAGTACATAAAAGAAAAGGGCTTTATAAAGCTGAAAGAGGTTTCTCCTTGTTCTCAGCACTCATGGAAATGGAAATCACATCATCATCATCATCACTCCTGTGAACACAAGAATGAAAATAGACATACATGATTTTTCACGGCCAACTTTTGCGAGTAGCATCTAAGACTTAAAGCATTCACCTTGTTTATTCCATTTCTTATTGCTTTCTCAAGATGATAGGTAGCACTTTCAGGTGTATGTAAAGCATCCATCTTCCCTGCAGTTGTCCCTTTTGTATCACAAGAGCAGTACAAACTGGCCTTGTGTAAGGGAGAAGGAAACCCTTATCTCTTGTAAACAGCTTTCCTGCAACTTTGGGATACACCTCAACTAAAGGCCTCATTTTATTCCTTCTTTGCAATGCTCATGCAATAAAAGCAGCAGATGAAAGAGTGAAGTTTTTAAGCCTACCATGCTCCTCTTTCACTGCCAGTGGAAGTATTCCACTAGTACTTCAGCTTTTTGGCACATGCATGCTGGAGCACAGCTTTCCTTTGTACTCTCAGGTAATATCCCAATCTCATGCACTGCACAGGTAGAGCAAAAGAGCACTTTTGGCAAGTCCTTGAAAATCTTAGGTGAAAAGTCTGGTCCTGAGTCAATTGTCTAGTGTTTGGATGCTTAAATCTGCACTTTCCCCAAAGGCTTGCATTATAATCAATTCTCATAAGATACAAAGGAATAATCTCAGACAAAGTCCTGATTGAATGAACTTCACTTGACTCATTTTAAATCTTAAACATTCATTAAAAGGCACTTTTCCCAATAAGATTCTATCAAGGAGCTTCTTCTGGACCCTTGAAGGATATAATAGAAGGATTGCACATCTGTAAAGTGAGATATTCACTACAGAAAATATGATGTAATGAGTAAAACAGGATCTTCATGGAGCTATGGGTAAAAAACTATGAAGTTTACTCGTGATTTTGTTCTTTTTTAACCATTTACTGTGCAAATGAAGGAACTCACAGGTCCTCACAATCAAACATTGCCATCTGTCTTATCCTGTGGCACAGCAAGTATGAGCAATAGCTTTTTAACAAAGCTCTGCTTCCTTTCTTTGACCTGTTCAAATGAAATACAGTTGCTACAAAGAAATAAAACATATACATGCTTATTTTAGCTTTGCCACTTGCAAGTTTGATTCTGTGATAGGCTGGTATGCACTTCTTGCTAAATAATTTGGTTCCCATTCCAAATCCACAGACCCATTTTTCAAGGAGAAAAACTGCAATAATATTAACCTCAGTTTGGACAATAGTCTAATTATAGAATGATTTGGGTTTGAAGGGATCTTAAAGATCATTTAGTTCCAACCCCCCCTGCCTAGGGCAGGGACACCTTCCACTAAATAAGGTTGCTCAAAGCCCCACATCCCACCCAGCCTTGGACATTGCCAGGGATGGGACATCCACAACTTGTCTGGACAATCTTTTCCAATACCTTACAACCCTCACAGTGAAGAACTTCCTTACTTCTTCATCTAATTTAAATCTACCTTCTTTCAGTTTAAAGCCATCACCTCTTGTCCTATCAACACTACATGTACTTGTAAAAAAATCCCTCCCCAGCTTTCTTACAGACCTTCTTTACAGAATCACAGAATCACAGAACAGTTACAGCTGGAAGAGACCTTGAAGATCATCGAGTCCAGCCTTTTTCCTAGCCCTATCACCCCACTAAATGATGCTCCCCAACACAACATCCAGCCGTCTCTTAAACACCTCCAGGGATG
>VWZO01003232.1:108594-128244 GCA_013396975.1 Bucco capensis
GAGGGTGGTGGAACACTGGCCCAGGTTGCCCAGGGAGGTGGTTGAGTTGCCATCCCTGGAGGCATTGCAGGTGAGGCTTGCCAGGGCTCTGAGCAACCTGATCTAGTTGGGGATGTCCCTGCCCACTGCAGGGGGGTTGGACTAGATGAGCTGCAGAGGTCCCTTCCAACCCAAACCATTCTAGGATTCTAGGATTCTCATTTCCTTCCATGTTAATTAAATCAGAGAAAAAGCTTTAATTACAAGACTCAGACCTGTTTGCTGTAGAGTCTATTAAATCACATAAAGCACTTCAGAGTAACAAAATACTTTAAAATGTAAAATATCCATGTTGTGATGATAAACTTACTTTGTATTAAAAAGTCTAAAAAAGAAATTGAAAGAAAAAAACAACAAAAAAAAAAGAAAGAAAAAGAACCAGCTATGTTTTAACAATATTCATATCTGTGGGGAAAAAAAGCATATTTAAAGGAGGGCTAAGTCTATGCTGATTACCAATATTAATGTATTACTTTAGATATTAAATGCCTTTCTCTTTTACTCAGGTAAAAAAATCATTCTCTTGTACAGTAATTTTAGTGATCACAAGTATAACTTTGCACTTGGCCAGGTAGCACTCTACCACATCCCACATACAATTTTGGAGGTAGCTAGAACATGCTGGATGTGACAACCTTTATTTGAGGGGAAAGAGAACTTTTCTGGAAGGTAGCTTCATAAGCAGAGAGAAGCTTGAGACACATTAAATTTCCTAGTATAGAGATCTAGTGTTCTTAAAAAATAATTAATAATTGAGTTCTGCATTTTCCAGATATTCAACTAGTAGACTGCTCATGGAGTGGGGAAGGAATACACTGACAAAATGAATTTGGAACTTCTTTCTTTTCAGTTTTATCCTCATTTGTTCCTGACTTCCTCCAGACTCACTTTTCATAGTCACTATACAGATCTATTTTCCTTTCAGTGTTCCAGGATGTCAATGTCATGATATTTGTTGGATTTGGTTTCCTGATGACCTTTCTGAAGAAATATGGATTCAGCAGTGTTGGTATCAACATGCTCATTGCTGCATTTGGTCTCCAGTGGGGAACCCTGGTGCAAGGATTTTGGCACATGAAACAAGGAAAAATTCATGTTGATATCAAAAGGTACATGTGAACTTACTAAAATTGACATATCTATCCCTTAAGATACATAAACTACAATATTTGTGGAATCAGTCATCTAAGTTTCCTGAAATTTGATTGAGCATTACTGTCCATCTCTCAACATTCATCTGTCCTTTGCCTCTAAAGGGGCAACACCTGGTGCACTCAGCCAAGGGAACCCAAGGGTAGGATGAAATTTGAAGTGCTACATTACATGTAGTCAATAGGTCATGCAGAAAGACTGCTTTGAACCTCTGGAGCTGTAGAAGCTGGAAGATTTCCAGCAGCAACAGCACAGCATTGCCTGCATCCTGCAGGTATGCATGCATTTGTCTTTCCGTGGCACATAGGCTCGCAGAGGAAAGGCTCTAGATACTTTTAATCCACCACTCATTCATCTGTCCTGCTTCTACCAATGCCTCAGAGTGTTTTCCACATCTGCAGTTCTGTTTGCCGAGACTTGTAGACAATTTTGAAAGGAACAGCATCCAAATGTTACTGAGGGACAAGCAGAAATACTATAAGTAGCTCCTTAGTGCTTACAGATAGGCATCTGTAAAGGGACCCACAAGTTAGTGCCCCTCTGTGCTGCAAGGTTGTGACTCTCAAGGTTGGGGCCCTCAGTATAGGAAGGACATTGAGATGCTGGNTCTTTGTCACTCCCCATAACCTGTTATACACTGGTCCTTCCTAACAGCTAGTGCAAACATGACACACTGAGACAGGAAGCCATGCAAGGCTTTTGAAATGAGATAAACCATCTGACCAAAGCCAAGAGCTAAGATCTCTACAAACCTCATCTGGAAAGACTTGATTTAATTTTCATCCACAAAGATGATCTTGTTATTTCTGAAGAATTAAAGCTCTCTCATTTTAATGATATGACAATTTGGCTATCACAGCCTTATTTTGGGTCTGATTTTCTTTTTTTTTTTTCTTGTGTTTCTGTTTTGCTTCGGTTTGGTTGTTTTTTTTTTCAACTTCAGCATTATAAATGCAGACTTCAGTACAGCAACTGCTTTGATATCATTTGGAGCAGTCCTGGGGAAAACAAGTCCTGTTCAGATGCTGATCATGACAATTCTGGAGATCACAATCTTTGCATGCAACGAACATCTAGTTACAGAAACACTGAAGGTACAACTATTTAGCAATATTCTTGTTTTCTGTTTGTAATAAATGCTTTCACTTTGTAATGCATCCAGTTTGCATATTCTAGGTTCTAGTTTTCTACCACAGAAAATAAACCACTTAAAGTCATCCAGATTTCTTCATCAAATCCTTATCTCTATGCTGTATAAAATCTGTAGCATTGTTTTGTGTCCCTTTAACAGGCCACAGATGTTGGAGCCTCAATGACTATCCATGCTTTTGGAGCTTATTTTGGTTTGGCTGTAACTCGAGTCTTGTATCGTCCTGGATTGCAAAACAAACATGAAAATGAAGAATCCACCTATCATTCAGATATGTTTGCCATGATTGGTAAGTGAAGTAAGTGAGTGCTGATCAGTTGTTCATCACTGTCTCATGCCTATGGTTTAATAATTGTCAGTTATTATGCTACATCTATTTTCTTTTTTGTCTGATGTATGCACAATGTTTTCAGTGACACACGCATTTTACAGTTTATCCTTGGTTAATAAAAAACAGAAGGAAATATCAAATTAAAGATGCTTTTCACTGCATTAATGGTGACTCCCTTTTTGTTAAACCTTCTATTAAAAGTAGAATTTCCATAGAAGTTTACTATAATTAAAAGTACTGAGCTGTGCCTGTCCCACTAATGTATGTTGGAAACCAGACATCTACCTGTCTGTGAGATCTATTCATACATCAAATTACTAGCTAAAACTATCAGTTACACCAACAGATGATAAAGGATTTGCCTGTGAACTGTCTTGCTAATTCATCTGTCCTGACTTTGGCTGGGATAGAGTTAATTTTCTTCTTAGGACCTAGTAGAGTGCTGTGTTTTGGGTTTACTATGTGGCTAATGCTGATAGCACCCTGATGGTTTAGTTGTTGCTAAGTAGTACTTACCCTAAGTTAAGGATTTTTCAGTTTCCCATGCTCTGCCAGCAAGGAGGTTCACAAGAAGCTGGCAGGCAGCATGGCCAGGACAGCTGACCCTAACTAGCCAAAGGGATATTCCATACTATATAGAGCATCATGCTGAGTAAATAAACTGGGGAGAGTTGGCTGTGGGGCCAATTGCTGCTGGGATATACTTGCCTTTCATTTTTCCCTCTTTTTATATATTACTTTTCTTCATCACCATCACCTTTATTATTTTAGTTTAGTCTAGTTTAGTTTAGATTACTTATTAACTATTCTAATCTCAACCTACAATGCATCTCACTGGTTGAGAGGAAGAGTGAGTAAGTGATTGCATGGTGTTTAGTTGCTGGCTGGAGTTAAACCATGACAGAATCCTGTTCTGGTATGGTTTCCACAGTGATAGTGAGCTCTGGCAGTGAGTAGGGCATGAGAAGGTATCACTATGTGTCTTCTAGTAAGATTTGACAGACACCATGCATCAAAATCCCAGCTGCTAGTGTCAAAAGCTTCGACATAAATTTATTTATATTACATATTTTAGTTTGTGTTTTATTTATTTATATTTATTTTGCCTATTTCATGTTTCTCACAGATCATTTTCCTCACTTCTTGTAGCTAGTTCTGTTGTGTTGGATCTTTCACCCTTTTGTGACTGAACAGTCATTGTTTCATTGTGACTTGTGTTCATCCAGGTACCCTATTCCTTTGGCTGTTTTGGCCCAGTTTTAACTCTGCCATTGCACCTGAAATGATTTACCAGAGTAAAGCAATCATCAACACTTACTATTCCTTGGCTGCATGTACAGTTGTAACATTTGCCCTCTCCAGCCTGGTGGATGAAAGAGGAAAATTCAATATGGTAAGAATCACATAACAACCTCTCTTAAATCAAGTCATCCCTCTATAATATGGATGATTAGGCAGATTCCCAATGTCTGTGAGCTGTCTGGAGCCTTTGCTCACACTCTGGGTAAAATTAGGGCTATTATACTTCTAAGCTTAGGCCCTAAGGAAACCTACTCTGCTTTAGCTATGTGGTGATTCCTCCATGGGGTCACGACATCTGGAGAGTGAAAAACTCTTAGACATTATAGTGATGATCCTGCCCCCATCCTAATGTCCACAGAACCTGCTAGAGCATAAAGACTAGCCCAATATTCAGATGGACTTCTGGGTCTTATTCCAAGGAAGATTCTATTTGAGTTACCATACTACAAGAGCCAAAATAGGTCTCTCAAAGCAATCATCTGTTCCCTGGCAATCTCACAACGTAGTTGTGCAGCAAGCAAAGTCAAATAAGGCTGGGGTTGCCCTGTACCCCAGCCCTGTGTTTTCACCCACTTCTTTCTGGCAGTTGCATGTTCCTCTAAGCCAAGTGTGAGCAGGCACATTTCAGTAAGCCTGCAGAACTTTCTGGGAGTTTCCAGGAGGTAATTCTCAGTGGCTCAGCCTGGCTTCTTGGGAGGTCAGGTGAGCTTTGGTAACTTAATAAAAGCTGGACTTTTATCTAACCAGCCCCAGTTAAACTGGCTTAGAGCAGTTTTGAACCAACAGCCTGAACATGTAGCAACTGAGAACCCTGTTTTAAATCCCTGTTCATTCTTCACTGGAAAAACCACACCTGAAGAAAAGGAATCCTTCTGTACTGCAAAACACCTTCAGAGTCACTCAGCCCTAGCACAAGCATCTGTTCCACACATATCATCTCCACTTCAGTATATTCTTTGCAGGTTCTCATCCAAAATGCCACCCTGGCAGGAGGAGTAGCAGTGGGCACCTGTGCTGACCTGGCAATCCACCCATTTTCTGCCATGTTCATTGGGAGCATTGCTGGAATCATCTCTGTCCTTGGCTTCCACTTCTTGCATGTAAGTATTGAGGACCAATCTCTGCTCTTATTTACTTATTTCTTCATTGGCTTTACTGGAGCTCCCTTGGTTTGCTAGAAATGAAGTTTAAACACTGGCTGATGCAGTATAGAGAGTAAACTCTAGATAATGGTTATTTTTAAATCACTGCAATTTAAATAGATACTTATGAGTTAGCTTCAGGAGTTAAAAACAGAGGAGGATCACAAAGATGTCAGAGTTCATTAAAGTTGGGATTTCTGTTCAAGGAGGTGCAAGAATTTTGCTCCAAGTCCATGTTTCAGTGAAATAGGACTAACTACATTACAGCTGGTGAAAATTCCTAAACAGATCTGTAATCCAAAATGCTTTTGAAGTGTAAAATGGAATTGTTCCTTGTGCAAAATGGAGAAACAATATGTTCTGGCTAAAATTGTTTCAACTGGAGAAACATTCTGGAAGAAAATCCCTGACTAGCAGACTCAGAACAGGCATATATGTGAACCTTAGCCACCTCTTTCAACCTTTGCTCTGAAAAGATTAGGAAAAGCAGTGGACTGATGTGTTTTGAGCCATTGTGTTTATGATGGTAGCTTGGACATTGGTACCATTATACAGATAAACTTGGTTTTCTCTGCTTGTAAACTGACAGAGACAGGAAAGATAGGTTTTACAGCTAAACTTTGTGTACATGACATATGTTAAATTGTTTCTTGTATATGTGGACTACTTTCTTTTGCATATTGTTCTAGATACAACAAAAGAATATAAATCACTATAAACTTCATATTTCCCCTCATTACAGCCTTTGTTGGCATCCAAGCTGAACATTCAAGACACTTGTGGAGTTCATAATTTACATGGTTTACCTGGAATACTGGGAGGGATTGCTAGCATCATAGTAACTGCAGTAAAAAAGGAAATGAGGTGAGTCACAGAGAGGAGAAAGAAAAGAGTTTATTGATTTTTGAAGGTCTATCATAATTTTCCACCTTCCTTGGATCTCATTATGATTCTTTTTCAAAAAAATACATTTTTGATTGGATGTTAGCCATCATGTTCTGGTTTAAATAGGACTCTTCTTGATATTTTTAATAACACACTCTTTATATGCCAAGCTTGGTCCAAATTAAAAGCTCAAGTAAAAATAAATAAATTAAAAAATATCCTAAAAAACAGCATGCAGAACAATGCAAATGTAGAAGAATATTATGATTCTGCAATTACACTGCTGGTAACTGGAAGATTTCCAAGAAAATTGGCAAAATAGGCTATTTTTTTATATTTATGTATTTTTATATTTTTATTTACATATATTTATTATCTTAAAAGACACCAAGAAGATGAAAAGGGTTTTTTTGACAAAGAGAAGAATTCTTACAAGATACTAATAATCTTTTCAAAGAACTTGTTTTCATCTGTAGTCTAAAATAAAAACAAGACTATGATTTCTGCCTTGTATAGAGCAATGGCAGGATATTTTCCTATGAGCCATCTTGTCCAGTAGACAGCAAGTACAATGTTGTAAGACCAATTCTCAGTCTCAGAGTGTAACAATTCTTTGATTGTAAATGATTTGGGTTTCTTCCCTTTTCAGGGATAATGTCCTGCTTACTCCTGACAGACAGGCAGCTGCCCTGGGCTGTACAATTGGATGTGCACTGGTTGGTGGAGCATTGACAGGTCAGTAGGATGCATATGGTTTGAAATTGGAGAAGAGCAGATTTTAACTGGATATTAGAAAGAAGTTGCTCCCCATAAGGGTGGTGGAACACTGGCCCAGGTTGTCCAGGGAAGTGGTTGAGTTCCCATCCCTGGAGGCACTCAAGGTGAGGCTTGCCAGGGCTCTGGGCAACCTGATCTAGTTGGGGATGTCCCTGCCCAGTGCAGGGGGGTTGGAGCAGATGAGCTCCAGAGGTCCCTTCCAACCCAAACCATTCTGTGATTCTATGATTCTATGATACAGCAACCAAAATAAAGGTTCATATCCTGTCTATATTGTGGTGCCCAAAACTGCACATAAGCCTCAAGGTGAGGCCACACCACACAAAGTAGAGTGGGACTGTCACGTTCCTTGACCAGCTAACAATGCAGTATGATGGCATAGTGACAGAAATTAAACCAGGAAAGGCAGTTTTCCTGTCATTTTGTCTTTAAAGGAAGCCTAGATATCTTACAGAATACATGCTTCAAAGACACTGGGTTGTATATATATTTATATAGGAATAGTAAGATGTTGTTCTGGATGGAATGCTTCTCTAAACCCAGACACTTAAGATTCTGAACAGAAACTAGTTTGAGATTAGTTTGCGNTGAGTGTCAGGAGGAGAGAGCCAGGCTCTGCTCAATGGCATCCAATGTTAGGACAAGAGGGAATGGGAGCAAGTTGGACCACAGGAGGTTTAGTATTAACACGAGGAGGAACTTGTTTGCAGTGCAGGTGCCAGAGCACTGGCCCAGGCTGCCCAGGAGCCTGTGGAGTCTCCTTGTCTGGAGCCATTGCAGAGCTGCCTGGACACATTGCTGTGTAACCTGGTCTAGGTGATCCTGCTGTGGCAGGGGGGGTTGGACTAGATGATCTTTCTAGGTCCCTTCCAAGCCCTAACATTCTATGATTCTGTGATTAAGACATACTCATTTATGCATCACATTTCCCTCTGATTGTGATAGTCTCTAAACAAAAATTCAGGCTGAAATAGAAAATTGCTGTCTGAAATCTGGGAAAGGTTTGAGGAATTAAAAACAAGATCTTAGTCATGTCAACATGAAGAAATCTGCATCTCCTCTCATAGTGAGTGACCTGGTGTCCCTGCTTAGGCATTTCTGTAGGCTAGGAAACAGGTCAGAAAACTTAGATGACTCTCCAAGATACATCTGCAGAACATTTCTTTGGGCATTTTTTTCCATTTTGTAACCTCTGATGCTGGTTTTTCCTGCAGGTGGTATTCTAAAGCTGCCCTTCTTAGGACAACCATCTGACCAGAACTGCTTTGATGACTCTGTTTATTGGGAGGTAAGATACATCCTCCCTTTCTTTTCATTGTGTTGGAAGATGTAGAGCACACTGCAGCCCTGCTCTCCTGGTTTCTGTGGTCTGCACGTGAGTTAGCTTTCAAAAATGTTGCCCTGTCTCAGGTTGTGAACTTATCATGGCCACATTTCAGATCTCTTTTGGATTTGTTAGCTAGTCATGCCATTGACATTGGGCTAAACTTGAACAAAAAGTAGAAATAGAGACAACAATTGAGACCTCAGTGGAGCTCTTTCTCTCTTTTTGAAGTGCTCACTGTGTCAGGTATCCTCTATCCTTCTTTTAGTTTAGGCACATGATATTTTCTCTTCTACTCTCGTAGTGTCAACTAGAATTGCATACTGAAGGGAATTTAGAGCACTTCTTTAACCTTTGTAGGGTGAATCTCCTTTGTTTCCTGGTTGAGCAATCTGACCACTGAGGTTATCAGAAGATGGGCCTCCTGGCACTGCTATTTTGTGAATGAAAATGCAAACAAAGGGGTTAAGAAACAAGTATATATAAAATAGCCCTGCTAGGCTCTCTTTACCCTCAGGGAAGAGATGGATATAGATTGCAGATGGAATCCTTCCAGACCTATGTCAAGTTACATGATTTAAAACATTGAAAGTCTCTGATAACGAAAGATCTTCCATTGCCTACCTCAAATTTATAGCTCTATACCATTGAAACACAGATCTGGTTAGTTGAATCCCACATATATCTCTGAGTTGGATGCCTACAATTAAGTGTAGAGCAGAAACTCAGACATATCTTTCCTCTTGGTGAATCTAAGATGCTACTTGTAGTGTTTGTAGGCTTTCTGCAGCTCCCTTTCTTACGGACTGATGATAGATTCTTAATTTAAGCAATCAGAATTTTATTCTTTATGCCAGGACAAACTCAAAAAGGCAAGAAAAGAAGAAATACATGATGGGAATTCTTCTATTAAAAGATAAATAAATTCATCCCTCAGAATTCAGAACTAGTGCATCATGTCGCGCTGAGTCAATGTTAATAAACAAATATATAATATATACAAACAGAATGACATTCTGTGTGCATTCTTCATCTCCTTTTATGGCAAAATGAAATCTGCATCTCATCAAATGAATTCTTCTCTCATTTTTCATGGCAGGTTCCAGAAGAGGAGAAATCACATGAAATTCACTCCAACAGCTATGATGAGCACAGTAGACATGAAGCCATCATGTAGAACAATCATTGATCTCTAATATGTGTCAAAATTATGCTCTTTTCTGTTTCTAATGCTAGGAAACAACATCCAAGTATTCCCCTAAGCACACTAGGATTTCAAGAAGGAGCTGCAGATAACTATATTTTTGTAATACAAAAAAAGCTTGACTTTAGAATATAGTCATTATGCCAAGCTCAAGTGAATTAATTAGGTCTTTCCAATTTATATTTTTATCAGAAAAACCTACCACAAATTGCTCTCCAAAATGATCTCTATTTTACCTTTTGTCATCACTGAGTCAATATAGCTATAGAAACAACTTTTCTGTTTCAAGCCTATTACAGGATACCATACTTATCTGCAAGATTTCTGAGTCACAGTCACATCCTTCAACAGTGTAGAGGTAGTCAAGAAAAAATGGATTACTATTGTTTCTTTGGATTCTAACAAGCTTTTTACCAGAGCATCCCAGATTAACTTTTTAAGTGTGTTGTCCTATTTTTGGAAGTGGGAGAAAATGTGCTGTATTTTGAAGATTGGTTATGACAGGAGACTAAATGTTGAAATCATTTCCATGGAAAAGCACTGAATATGGTGATGATTGATGAGGTATATCAAGTGGGGCAATATAAGAATAAAAGTTCTTTGTTAATATGTCTCTTGAAAGGGAGAAGAAAGCAAAATGGTGAAAAATATCATTATTGGCAGGGTTTTATTTAGGCTATTTCAAGGACACAATAAGGTAATTGAGTAGGAGTTATGAAAACCAGATAATTACATCTTATGTCTTATTACATCCAACAGTAATAAGGGGATAGTAGCAATGTTAATGTCAACAGATATAAAGTGAACTAAATGCTAGCTCCAAAAAAAAAAGCTTGACTTGTTAGGAACTGACCAGAAAGCAACTATGTTCAACCTACAGAAGACTCTGATTTAAGGGAAAAATTCCTCTCATATAAAATAGCACAGATATTTTTGTTTCTGCTGATGTATTTTTCCTTCAAAAACTTTAGAAGGATACTAGGCATGGCTGTCCCATATGTTATGTCAGCTGTATACTGCTATATATGTCAGCTTTCTGTCTATAAATGAAAATATATTTGTTTTAACACACTTTACTTCAGATATGCTCTTTTGCAGACGTGCCAAGACTGACTTTTTCTACCTTGTTGGCTACAAGACAGCTTTTATCCTTTTAAAGCTTTCACACAATCATTTCTGTAAATACTGAAAAGGCATTTTAACAATGTAAATATTGCATATGTAAAGATTTTAGAAGAATTCTGTGCAGAATTTGCAAACACAAAGGATTGAAGTACTTGGAAAAAAGATTCCCTATGTAGACAGACCATGAAAAACTTATCCTCAATACATGAAACTCACCCCTCAAAATCCTGCTTGGAGATTCAGAGGATTTTTCATTCACCTACAACTGTGAGGTAAATTCCCTGATTGTGAGTGTTGACCACAAGGAATATTTGAATGAGAAAGTACCACTCAGTGAGTAAATCTTTCAGAATGATGCCTTCAATAGTTATCTTTGTTCTTTGAAACAAAAAGGGGGAAAAATAAACTATGCCATTTTGTTCTCCAGTTCTCCTTATAATCTTTCCATAGTAAACCAGACCCTCAGTCACCAAGTGCTCATTATTGTCCACTGCCTCTTTCTTTTGGAGTATTTTTTTTCTTGAGTTCATGCTAGGTGAGAATCAGGACAGTGAAAAAAATTACTTTTGCTCTACCGAGTGTTACTCACTAAGCACCACAAAAGTTTTCCCCTATTCCTAAAAGAATCTGGCCAAGTTCTCCTCATGCATCATGTCAAAACACCATAGAGCAACAAAGTAAATTACTATCATAAACTTAATAAACACTCCAGAAAAATCTGATTGAAGACCTGCATCTACAGACTTTGTCTGTCAGACCTTGGAGGAGCTGCAAATATTGGCTCAAAGGAAGATCTTGAATTTCCACATGAAAATAAGGCCCAAGTAGGGAAGAAACACTCCCAGCCTGCTACTCATATCTGTGATAATCTCACCCTGTTTGGCTCACTCATTGTTTCCCAACACTGTAGGAACCAGAGACCTACTCGAGGGAATCAGCAGGACTGAGCAGGCAAGGCCAACAGAGAGAGAGTGGTTATCACCTTCTCCTATTGAAATTCCCAGGACTCTCCTAGTTCCCACAGAGTCCTTCCAATAAGCCAGAGAGTCTCATTCAGGCAGGTAAATGCTGTGTTTTTATGAAACTCTGTACAGACCTAAGCCTGAGCTCATCTTTTGGGAAAAAAATCTCAGAATCTCTGCCTCCTTTTTATATCTTGAGTACCTAACTCATTTTTTGTTAATAGTTAAATCCCAGATAAAAATTGAAAGAATGACATTCTCAGTGCCTTTTTACCTCCTTTGGGGAGGTGGAGTAGAAAAATTTTAACTGACACAGCTGTCCAGCTGTCTTTTTTCTACTCCACCTCCCCAAAGGAGATAAAAAGGCACTGAGAATGTCATTCTTTCAATTTTTATCTGGGATTTAACTATTAACAAAGAATGACATAGGCCCCAGACTTTTTCCAGGACACCTTCCAGGTAGGTGAGATGTCCTGATCTTTCCTCCAGAGACTCTGGGAGTAGCAGCAGACTTGGGACAAGCTGATTCAAGAGTAGACTTGCTTTACTGAGTTTCCCTTATATCAGGTAATTTCAAAATCATGTATACCCAAACAGAGAAGCCTGGGGAAGGGTCAAAAAGACCCAGGGCTGCAATAACCAGAAGGTGGTATCACCATCTAAAGGGAACTCCATAGGCTGGAGAAATGGACTGACAGGAACATCATCACATTCAACAAGGACAAGATTAAAGCCTTGCACCTCAAAAGGAACAACACCAGGTACCAGAATATGTTGGGAGATGCCAGAAAGCAGCATGGCAGAAAAGGAGCTAGAGGTCTCGGAGTCCACCAAGTAGAACATGAGGCAACAATGTGCCCTTGCCACAAAGAAGGCTAATAGTATCCTGGACTTCATTAGGAGCAATGTTCTCAGCAGGTGAAGAGAGACAATCCTTCCCCTCAACTCAGCAGTGATGAGGTCACATCTGGAGTGCTGTGTCTAGTTCTGGGATCCCCAGTACAAAAGAGATATGGATGTACTGGAGATTGTCCTTCAAAGGGCCATGAAGATGATTAAGGGACTGGAACATCTCTATTATAAGGAAGGAGTGAGATTGTTGAGACTATTTAGCTTGGAGATGAGAAGGTTCAGAGGGAAATTATCAATATATATAAATACCTAAGGGAAGAGTAGAAAGAAGGCAGAGCCAGGCTCTTTTCAGTAGAGCCCAGTGACAGGACAAGAGGCAATGGGCACAAGCTGAAACATGAAACATCTCCTTGAAGTTGAGGAAAAACTTTCTTAATGGGAGAGTGACAGAGCTCTGGCACAGGTTGCCCAGGGAGGTTGTGGATTTTCCCTCTTTGGAGCTATTCAATAGCTATTTGGACATAGCCTTGGACATCTGGCTTTAGGTGGCCCTACATGAGCAGAGGAGTAGAACCAAATGACCTCCAGAAGTTCATTGCAACCTTAACCATTCTGTGATCATTTGACTCTCCCAGTTAATTCAATTGAAAGAGAATTATACCAATACTTAAGCACTTTAAAACAAATAAATCTCTGTGCAATTTATCACTGGGGCATCAGCATTGTAATTTCAGTTCTCAGGGTATCAAGGCTGTGCCAGCAATGATGACAATATAGTTAATCAGTAACCTGAAGAGCATGCAGCATGCATGACTTTTAAACCAGACACCAGGTCAATGACCTGTGGCTTTCCATGGTTTTGGACTTTCATTCTTGAACAGTGAACTACACACTCACCCAGAAACACTTGGTACCATACTGAGGATTTAAAAGCAGGCACAGGAGAAGACAACAAAACCAGTCACCAGCTGCAAGAAAAACATAGCCTTCACTGGGAAAGAGGTTTATGGACTAGTACAAACCTCTCTCACAGGAACTTTTTTCAGGAGGACAGAGATTCAGAGTCCACATTTTCTCTTTTCTCTTCTGTAGCAAATACTTGGCTGAATAGAGATGGAATGGAGCAGCTGCACTTCCATTGGTTTAGCATTCATCTTGATTTTTCTATCCATTGTGAAAATGAGAGGTTTCTTGAATAACCACCAGAAAAAGAATTTTCCTCCAGGACCAAGAGCATTGCCAATCATTGGAAATCTGCATTTGTTTGACTTGAAGAGACCCTACAGGACTTACCTACAGGTAGTCATTTTCTTTATTTTTGGTCCCATAATTGCACCTATCACTGAGCTCCATAGTCAGGATGTCAGAGAGCTTCTCCTATTTCATCCAATGTGTTTCATCCACAGATGACTCTTAGCAAGGGACAGGAGGTGGTTATTTGAGCAGAAAACTTGGAATACAGTGAGATTTGTTTCTTTACTGTAATACTTTGTGCCATTTCACACATCTAGGTTTCAGCCTTAATTCTCAGATTAATAACCAGTGCTCACCTTTTCTTTGAGGTAATTTTGAGGAAAAGACAAGTGAATAAGGAGCCATTCTGATAAATAGTCTAACTCCCTGCATCTTCCACTGATTTATATGTCTGGGATTGTGACTGCAGCTTTCTGCCTTCAGTGATTTACCAACACTTCTCATCTCCCTTTCCTCCTTCTCCAAAAGCTGAAGATAACTATATATATTCAGAGATAACAGTTGCCCCATTATACAACAAAGATCTAAGCAAGTCAAAGTAATAAATAATTTGATTTCTTTTTTTTTTTATTACTGTAGGACTTTCCTGTCAGAAGAATTCTATGAATCTGCTGCTATCTTAGAGGTTTTTCTGTTTAGATATGCAAATTACACATCCTCCTTGCTGATGATTTTAAAAGCAGCATTTTCACCTGCATATCTGCATGTATGTTACAACCAGAAATCAAAAGACTGCTTGGATGCAGCATCTGGAAAATCAGGATAGCTACCTAATGCTGCCTAATTATGTTGCCAAAATCAAGCTCCATCTCTTTTGAGGCCAACAGAACTAACAAAAAAATCTCCTATTGTCAGGAGAATCAAGAGCATTGAGTTATATGAATATAAATCTGTCTGTACAAGCTAAAAAGGTACCAGCTTAGGCCAACCACTGTCTCTGAGGCAGAATCATGGTAGATGTAGTCATATATAAAAAATGAGAATTTACCTAATGCTTGTTCTTGGCCTAGAAACACACTGACAGTGGTAGCAAAGGTTTGAAGAGGTTTAGCCTGTAAACAAAACAAACGCCAAAACATTAAGATCAGTGTGAAAACATGAGGCAAAATTTGAATTTACAGGGTTTTCTGAAGGAAGGCTGGATGACCTGGCAGTGTGCTGGGTTAATGGTTGGACTCAATGATCTTACAGATCTTTTCCAACCGAAAAAAAGCTCTAATTCTATGAAGACAGAGCTATTAGCACATTCCTTGACTATTTTGGAGGTCCAACTGTGAACATTTCTGCTTGGTTTAGCCCAATGGGATTCCACTCCTGTTTATGCCATTTAGTGATCACAGTGACTGGCACATTCACATTATTTAAACCAATTATCTGTTCTTAGGAAAATATATAACATTTTAGTAATTTAGACGCAGAACAGGAAAATGAGCAGCACTGAAAGAGTGGTGAATTTCTTTGTAAGCTGTAAAAGCTATAAATAACACTTATCTTCTTCTGACAGCTGTCAAAAGTATATGGTCCAGTCTTCAGTGTTCAGATGGGCCAAAGGAAAATAGTAGTGATTTCTGGATATAAGACAGTGAAGGAAGCTCTTGTAAACCAGGCAGATGCATTTGCAGAGCGACCTAAAATCCCACTCTTTGAAGATTTGACCAGAGGAAATGGTAAGTTGGGTTTCATTTTCTTTGTCAGCTTAACGTGGGGATGCTGGTGGCTGAGAAGCTGGCCATGAGCAAACAGTGCACGCTGGCAGCCCAGAAGCACAATGGCATCCTGGGCTGCAGCAAGAGAAGCGTGGCCAGCAGAGCCAGNTTTTTCCTACAGACAAAGTAGAAGCTGGCACATCACTTTTTGTTCATTTCCTCATCCAGATGTAATTTAGCTTACTTTAAAAGTGACTGCTACCAAATATCTACATTATTTGCCTGCATTATTTGTTATTTAAGGACTTCTGCCACTTTGAAATGTTCTTTTTGTGTCAGGGGTTGTTTTTGCTCGTGGTGAAAACTGGAAGGTGATGCGAAGATTTACCCTCACAACCTTACGTGACTTTGGAATGGGTAAAAGGATCATTGAGGATCGCATTGTGGAGGAGTACAGGTATCTGGCAGACACCATTGCATCACAAGAAGGTGAGGAGATGATTCATTCTTCAGTGGTTTTGTTCAAGCAGCCAGAGGCCTGCCAGTAACCTCCTCAAGTTCAAACATATTTAGTAAGTGCACTTCAGGCTGTATCAATTTGATGACTTTGTCTCCTCTGGCATTTTTGTGTCTTGGCATGGCATTGTGAGCAAGGTGAGGCTTGACAGGGCTCTGGACAACTTGATCTACTTGGGGATGTCCCTGCCCACTGCAGGGGGGTTAGACTAGATGACTTCCAGAGGTCCCTTCCAACTCAAACCATTCTAGGATTCTATGATTGTAACATCGAATAATGATCAATAATAGCAATTCATCATAACAAATAAATAACAATCATTAATATTCAAATTATTGCTATAAATTACATCACTTGCCACAATGTAATATATTCTTTTGTTCATTGTATAGGAAAGCCCTTTGATGCTAGTAAAATAATTAATGCAGCAGTTGCTAACATAATTGTGTCAATATTACTTGGAAAGCGATTTGACTACAAAGACTCCAGATTTGTGAGACTTCTAGATTTGACCAATGAAAGCATGAGGCTTGCTGGGAAGCCTTTGGTTACGGTAATGATAACTATTTCTATGTTGCTGTTTCAACAGGGTGCCATAGGAACATAATAATTCTGGTAGTCAGTTGTTTCTACCACACAATAGGATCTGAGAATAGGTTTACAAGCACTTTCTGGGGCAAAATAAAGCTTGAGAGAGTCTGGGAATCTTGAAGCCAACAATCAAACCCTTAGTGTCTCAAAATGTCCATATCCCCAGTGGCAAGTTGCAGAGGTTTGAGTCAAATAATAATTCAAATAATAATTTGGGGCTGAGAATTTTTCATGTACTCAGTGGACCTTGGTGGATTGTCTACCATGAATTTGTCCAGTCACTTTTTCATGTTCTAAACCCCAAAATACTAATGTTAAATTCTTTGTTATTTTATCGGCAAAACAGGCAGAATATTATCCTTTCTGTAGTGTTTTCAGACCTCTGACCAGTAGATTCTTTCTTTCATTCTTGTAGATGTACAACCTATTCCCATATCTTGGATTCCTCCTAAGGGCTAACAAGATTATTCTTCGAAACAGAGATGAATTCCATGCCTATATACAAGCTAATTTTGTAGAACAACTCAAAACCCTGGACAGAAATGATCAAAGAAATTTTATTGACGCTTTCTTGGTTAAACAGCAGGAGGTAACTGAATCTTTTCTCATGTACTCCAGTTTTTATGGTTATATGAAGACATTAACAATTTCCACTGAGGCCTTTCAGTTGTAGCTGTATTTCTTTAAGGAATCTATCTTTGACAAAACAGATACAACAAACCATTAGAGTTAAACAGATATTTCTTTCTGTTGCAGTTTTAATCAGCAAATATTTATCCTTATTTACGTTTTCCTTCATACTATATCATTATATTTACAGAGGCTGCATCTTTCTGTCTGCTCTCTCTTGTCCTAGTCCTTCTGGTTCTTTCAAAAACATAATGCATTCCAGAACAAAAGTGATATTTGGGCTCTACTGGAATCTTCATTTGGCTTGCCTTAGTCATAGACAAACAAGCTCTCTTTGTAACAGGCCCCATTAAATGCAAAGATCAGGCAAAACATAAAACCTATATCAACATTCTTCTCCAGTTAGAAACTTAAAGCTCTTCTTTGTCTTACATACTTTTTTAAAATATAGAATTTATTTCTTAGTAAATGTTTAGCTATGTAAATTGCATTACCACATGGAAAGCTTGAAGTTTTCATCCTTTTATCTCAACCACTTCTTTCAGGAGAAATCCACTACTAATGGGTATTTCCATAATGGCAACTTGTTAAGCTTGGTGAGCAACTTGTTTACTGCTGGTGTTGAGACAATTAGTACCACACTAAACTGGAGCTTTCTGCTGATGCTAAAGTACCCTGAAATTCAGAGTAAGTGGTTTTATGCTCTTACAGTCAGTGCATTAGAAACTGAGTGGAAACCTGGAGGTTTAACACACTAAGTTAGACAAAGCCAAGTTTTCTAGCTAATTGTTGTCTAGGTATCACTGTGCCTGTGGTTCTCAGCACACGAGCCAGCTTACCAGTAAATTATAAACAGAATTCATATGGGCCAGGTCCTTTGCTGAGTAAAATCTCATTAATTAAAAGGAAAAGAACTGTGTTGGCTGATACAGTCGTTCCAGGTTTGCCTCAGAACGGGCTGTTGGCAAACCAAAGGCCTGTGCAGATGTTAAATGGACTGTTGTGGGTTATTAAATACATGAGAAGGCTCAGGGAATTGCCCTTTGTCTGACATCTCTGTTCTATTTTATGGTCGAGGGTTGTTAGGGGTTTTTGAGACACCTTTTGGTCAGAGCAAAAGACTTTAGGCAGAAGAGAGGGCAGAAAGTCTTTGTTTCTCTTATTGGTAAAGAAATACTCAAACACTGTGGCTCTGCCCACCTCCCTCCCGCTGTTTTTGAAAGGATAAAAAAATACATTTGGGGAGAATTTATGGTTTTCCTTAAGTTTTTACATCAGTAAAGCACAGGAATGGATGAGTCCATGTCTCTATCTTGTAATTGATTTTTTTTCCTCAGGAAAGGTCCAAGAAGAGATAGAGCAAGTGATAGGGTCAAACCTGCCACGGATCGAGCATCGAACTCAGATGCCATACACAGATGCTGTCATCCATGAAATTCAGAGGTTTGCTAATATCCTGCCATTGGATCTGCCTCATGAGACTGTTACAGATGTCACTCTCAAAGGCTATTTCATTCCCAAGGTGAGATGCCTACAGGATTATTTCTTTTAGCATTTCTTCTTTCTTAAACCTGGTTAATGTGATAAACATAGACTCTCTAGTGAAGTCACATAAGAGCAGTCAGAATAATCCCTTTGTCCAGCCTGACAATCCTGAAGTCTCATTGCCACCACAATATTTATCCACTGATTAATTCCATCATCTCATTTTGCAGGGAACCTACATCATCCCCTTGCTCACCTCTGTCCTGCAAGACAAATCACAGTGGGAGAAACCAGATGCATTCTATCCTGAACACTTTCTTGATGCCAATGGGAAATTTGTGAAGAAAGATGCTTTCATGCCTTTTTCAGCAGGTGCCTTCTCTCTTCCATTTTCTGCTGTTGCAAGAACAGATCTTAGATAGGTTTTTGTTAGTAAAGTCTGGCTTCCACACTCTCTTTTCATGGGACCATTTCACAATCCCTTTTTTCACAAATTTCTTAAGACACACCTCTGATAAGAGAGAGTACTCACAAATACCTGCTAATTCCTCCAGCCTCAGTTAATATTCAATGATTATAAATGAGAATTTGGAGTGCCTTCTTAAATATGAGAGAGGTTTTCAGTAAAACAATGTTTTAGATAACACATTTCTACATTGTAGCCCACAAATGCTCTATAGCCTGGGCTTCTTTGTCTCTGGCTCTTACCATACCCAGCTGTGTATCTACAACCACATCTAAACCACACAGAAAAGGTGCTTCTGTGTCTTTCCTGAAGAATCATGTTTCATTTTTGCATGTCCCTTCTGAAAAGTTATGAATAATGTTGACTGGGAACAAGACTTCATATACTAGGCCAGTGAAGAGTAGATGCCTCATAGAAAAACTCAAATTCTGTGTAAAGTCAAAGGGCAGAAAGGGGTTGCATTTTGAGGCTTTCACAGAGCATGATGTTCAGCTAAGCTTACAGACATGCACCATTTGCCAAAGCATTGTAGATTCTGACCCTCATGATAACTTCTCCTTCTCTGGCTTTGCTCCTGCTTTGCAGGCTCTGTCATTGCTCAGTTAAGTCTCTAGCTGACTTGTCTATATTATCCACAGCACTGCAACTTTATAGACCATATTTGTGTGGTTTTAATCCTGCATGATATTTGAATAATGTTTTTCCTTGTCATACTCCCCATCCAACATAGAGTAAATCATTTTTTTTTCACAGAGGGACTTTCCCAGTTTGCAAACCTTCTTTTACAGAGAGGTGGGCCCAGGTGAACCTCAGGAG
>VWZO01003234.1:380-57027 GCA_013396975.1 Bucco capensis
GAACTAGATGATCTTTAGGGTCCCTTCCAACCTGGCCATTCTGTGTTTCTGTGTGATTACTTGGAAGAAAAGCAGAGTGCAGACAAAAGAAAGGTAGTGTCTTGGAACATGTGGAGTGATGGGTTCCAAGGTACATCCGTATGCATGTGACAGAACAGGTACATCCATACAGGTTGTGTCTTTGCTTCTGTTGTGCTGTTTTCATTTTAAGCTCTCCACTGGATTTCGTGTGCACACACACTTGTTAACAGACTGTGTACCATTCAGGAGTTTCACCATGGTAGTATGTGACATTTTAGGCTTTCTTGGATACAAGTAGAGTTGGTATTCTTGTGTGTGGACAGCTTGAAAACTATTCCTATTACTAGTTTAGTAGCATTTTAAAAAGGTAGATGTGATTTTATCTACTTTTTTTATTCCTTTCATCATTCTTGCAATATATGCATTGTCTTTACATGTCAATTCTTCAGCTACGTGTAGTTTGTTTTATTGCTTTCAAAACTTCAGGCTTCATTTTATTGTTTGGGATATGGAATGCTATTTAGTTAAATTCACTTCTCTTTCTCAAATGGAATCTGTAGTACCCTTAAAAACTGATGCATTTTGAAAAGCCATGATTTATTTCACAATAAAAACCAATACAGTTTAGGTCATGAGTAACTGCAAAAGCAAATCAATGGTTAAATGAGCACTCAGCATTTGAAAAAATCGTGGAGGTACTACCAAATCTATTCATCCAACACTTGCTGATGCAAATATCCAATACTAGTATTTGAAAAAAATGAGTATTTTGTGTCAGCCACCTGTAAAATTATATAACAATGCCCACATCTGCAAAATTCAAAAACTTTTATTTTGTTGGAAGAAACACAAACAGAGATGGATAAAGTGAAGCAGAGATATAAGGCAGAAACATAAAAGCTGCTACAAGAAATAGCAACACAAAAGTGGAAAACAATTGTTTTTCAGCTTTCTTATTTCTTGTTCCTTCACCTCTGTCATTTAGGCAACTTGTAACTCATTCTTCATTTCAGTCTTGCCAAAGAGAAAACTGTATGAACACATAAGCAATATTCATATATAATGTTACTTCTTCCATGTTTTCCTTGTAGGATAACAGTGTAAATAGCTTGCAGCACACAAAATTCTTTTATTCAAACAGTAATAGCAAAATGTTTCTCAGAAAGTTTCTGAACTTTAAAACTACTCAGCACACTTTAATGTTTTTTACTCTGTGTTTCATAGTTTTTGCGTTATAGTGCTATGGTGGCAGGGATAACATCAAGTACTGGAGAGAAAAGATTCAGACCTTTCGTATAAGGACATTTAAACACACCTGTGTTTAATAAAGCACCTTATATTCAAGAATTTATTTTCATGGTTCATGTAAGGTTTGAGAGTTAGGGTCAGTTTCTCTTATTTAAAATAGCAGCTTTATTTTTTGTTTCTGAGGAAGGAAGTGAAATACATCTTCATGCACCTGTTTTGCACATAATATATGCATTATGCATGTGAATGTTGGAAACCTTCTCGCATCTGTCTTGAAAAAGCCTGGTGGCTGAAACCATGTGATGTTGAGACAGGTGAGTTGATGGAAACATTCTTTGCAATGTACCCTCAATCCCATTTCAGAGGCACTCATAGAGTATTCTTTAGATTATAGGATTCAGCCCTGTCCTAGGCCGGGAGCATGAGATTCAGTGAAAATGTAAGTTCTTCCTATTTTACTGTATATTTTGGAAAATATAAGTCACAGGCATATTAGTGAAATGTGTCCCCATGGAGGAAGACAACACGAGGCAGAAATTAAGAGTATGCAGCAACATCTGCTTTAGTAAACATCTTTGGATAACCCATTAGGCTGTATGTAGGAAACTGAGGAGCTTGTGTATTAAATGTGTGGATTTTTTCTAGTACTCACTCTGTGTATCATAGAATACTCCTGGGTTTTCTGTCATATGAGTGCTGCATTTTGTACTATAAATGAATCCTAAATTATAACCTTAAACAATAGGTGGCATCTGCACGTTATTTCCATGGTGCTGTGGTATATGCAATAATCAAAGAGCATCTACCGCAGCTACCATGTCATTAAAGCTGTCATATGTATTTATTCTTAGTTCTTTTAATGCAGCTCATTCTGGGCAAAAAAAAAAAAAGAAACTCACAGACTACACTTAAACTGAGAAGCAAGCTTTTCAAGTGGCATCTGTTTAGCCTTTTAATTTATAATCAGACATATTCTGAGTGTACTGTATCAAAGCAAAGAAACAGAGATGTGTGCATACATTGCAAGAAGCAAGTATTGTGAATAAAATCCCTGTCTGGAAAAAATTACGGATTGGCTCAATAACCAGCTCAAGTCTCTTGGCTGTATAATCCTCTTGTAATCAGACTCCCAGCAATAAAGCTATACTGATAACTTTCTGGGATGTTATTACAACTATTCTGTTCTAATACTGGGGAAAAGTGGTATTGAGGGGTGTATTTTGCCTTACCATTATCAGAAGCACTCCAAGTCTCTGGCACTGACTAGCGATACTGACAAGAGTCATTTCTGCTTCCTTTTACGCTAAAGATGTTCCATCTGCCTGAGGATCCCAAAGATGAAATGCAATAGAGGAAAACAGGAGAACATCATATTGCTTCCCAACACATCAAAGTATTAATTTATCATAGCTGTAATTCATCCTTTGGTTTTGGGTACTTTGCTAACATACAAACTTCCAACAACTTCTCTCTAGAGATCTGAATGCCCTTTTTCTTTTGTAATGCTGAAATGACTGTTATGATCAATATGAAAAATGTGGGTCCAGAAAACTAACCAGTTCTGCAAATAATCATTATTGCAAATCTGAAGAGGGGAAAAAAAAAAAATCTTGGCTGTATAATCTGAATTTTCATCTCAAAATGTAATTGTCAAGGGACTGGCAGCACCCCAAGGAACTGATAATGAGATTTTGAGTCTCCACTGGCAGGCCATAGCCTGCTGGGGCACAGCTCTGCTCTGAGCTTAGTGGAATTGCTCAAGATTTACCAATTTAACTGAGACAGGGAATGGGCTGTGCACTTGCAGTGACAAGACATTATTACTACAGAGAGCTGTTACAGAGGTAGCAACCTCCTCGTACCCAAGTGAACAAACTTCCCTATCTCTTTCACACATACAGTCATCAAAGCTGGTACAAGTTTGCTACCTAGCCACACTGCAGAAAGATGATGGCTAGCAGAGGGACTGTAAAAAAAAACCCTGCCCTCCTAGTTACTTCAGGTTGAGACTGAGGCAAATTGGTAGGCAGAGAGGATGCCTTGTCCTGCCACTGCTTTTGCTGCTGTCGTTCTGTGGGTAGAGAGTATTTCAGCAAGTCTGGCAGCTTGTATGAACAAAAATATTCATTAAAAGGGGATGTAAATCCCCTTTATGATTATTCGTTGTTTTTCTGAAGTCTTACACAAACATTCCAGGAAGCTGTACTGTTTAGCCTCATAAAAGTAGCTCTGACATTAGTCTCAGGATATTTATTAACTGAAATTGAGCCTTCTAAAGAAATTCAGCTTTCATCTCCCTTTTGTTAAAGAAACGCTTTGTCTCCCCGGCGTTACTTTAGTCCACCTCAGCTGCCAATTTTCTCATAGCCCGTGTGGTGCGTTTTGAAAGGCTCTCGGGATGTAAAAAGCCCTCCAGAGGGGAGACACGGGGCTGCTTTTCCCACAGCCGAGTAGCTGCGGAGGCCCAGACCTGAGGGGGTTTCCCGAGTAAAGGAGGGAGCGGAGGCGGCGGAAGAGGGCTCTGCTCCCTGGCACTGATCGTTTTCCGCAGATCACCCCGCGTTAGATCCGCTGCGATATTCACGAGCAGCGGAGCAGGGGCGACTTCGAGCAGGAACACCTTTGGATAGCGGTGCGGCTTTGGGGTGTCCCCTCTCCTCCCCCTCCGCCCGGCGAGCAGCTGCGCGCCTAGCTCGACTCCGCGCAGCCCTCTCCCATCCCTCCCTCCGCATCTAGAGCCAGCAGCTAGCGGCAGCGCTGCGCGAAGGCGCGCGGTGAGGTGCGGCCCCGGCGGAGGGGCGGCTGGGGTGCAGTGATGTGAGGTGCGCACCCGACGGAGGAGGGAAGTCTCGTCGCCAAGAAGGCAAGCAGGAGCTCCTCCACACTGCAAGGTAATACGTCCTAGCCTTCGGGGACTTTTTCTTTTCCCCTATCTTCACCCCAATTCCTTCCCCCCCTTTTTATTTTCTTTTGTATTTTTCTTTATTTTTGTTTCTTTTATTTCTTTCTTCTTTTTCCCTTTTCCTTTTTTCTTAATTTTTCCTTTTGTTTGTTTGTTTGTTGTTTGTTTTATTTATTTTATTTGCTATCTTTTTTTTTTTGCCTTCTTCCTTCCCTGGCCCAGCCGCAATCAGAGGCCGAGGAGGAGGCGAGGGGGACGGAGCAAGCCCACACTGGGTCGCCCTGGAGTTTGCCTGGGACAGTCTTCCCCTACGCAGGTCATTGCCGCGGCGGGCAGTGTAGGGCAGGGCAGGCCGGGGAGTGTCCCAGCAGGTCGGAGAGACGGAGCAGGGGCAGAAGGAGCAGCCAGAGGCACGGAGCGGCTCCCTCCAACTTTCCCGGAGAGGAGACGGTGGAGAGCCTTTGCTGGGAGCTTTCTGCAGAAAGCGGAAAGCCTATAGATAAAGTTGAAGTGGGGGGGGGGAGCGGAGGTGCTGCACTGCAGGAGCTGGACCTCCTCCCTCACATCCTTCTCGCCTTTCGCCTCTCTGGGGCTCCTAAGGAAGGAGCGCGCCCCTCTCCCCCCCCTCCCCAAGAGGGCGCCGGGGCTCAGCGAGCGCTGCGGGAGCGGCGCGCAGGGGGTGCCAGGGAGACACGAATAGTAAAAGATACGGAAGGAAGAGACCCAGTGGGTGGGACATAAATCAGGCAGAATATGTGGGGAGTTGATGAGAATAGGTCTTTTCACCCTTAAAAAAAATAGCCACTTCGGAAGAGAAAAAGGAGGCCGATTATTGGCATCCAGCTCTGAAACCCAGGCAGCTGATGCTGAGGGGAGCCAAAGGGAGCAGTTCTTCTTGGTTTAAAAACAGCAAGACAGACTCTGCCAAAGATTGCTGTAAACACTGAATAAAGATTTCATTGTCACTTGGTGTGACTGGAATAATTAGGCAGTTAATTGCTCATTCTGATCTAAAGTGCAGTGATCAGTAGTGAAAAATAGCAGGGAAAGGGGGCAGAAACACGAATAGGAAAATCATAGGAAAATATCTCTTTTTCCTTTTCTGTAGGTTTTTTTGTTGGTTTTGGTTTTGTGGTGCTTTTTAGTTTAGGGGGTTTTTTGTTGTTGGGGTTTCTTTTCTTTGTGGTTTTGTTTGGTTTGGGGTGGGTGTTTTTTTTTTTTGAGACTGGGAACACGTGGGTCCCAGCCTATATAGGCGGAGAACACTTTTGTAAAGCTGGGATGTAATTGTTCTTCTGCTGCCACTGTGTCACCATCATTTTGAGCTGGACAAAATCAAGTTATGAGACTTAAAGAAATCCTATTTTATGGTAATGAAATCTGAAGATGCCTGGAGAATGAACATCGTAACTAGATTGACTAATACTAATTAATGCATTTTACTTATGTATGCACTTTATTGCCAACTCAGCAGGGATGAAAGCTAATGGTGCCAGCTTTTGTGCTGTTCTAAGACATTTTCCAAGCAGGCGCACAAGGTTTTAATGGTAAACTATTTTGAGTTTTTAACACTGTGATTTTGTCCCCATTCAACTCAAGCTCCTTGTGTCAGTGACTCTTTCATGGTAATTTAATGAAATGATCTCTTGTTACACTGTGTTAGCTATTCTCAGTGACACAGCAGGAAAATACAACCTGTATGGATTTGTATTGTAGGTGATTGTAAGCTGAGCAAGATACACTTTCAAGCAACAGAATATGACTTACTGGTATTAATTGGAAGGTGGCATCATAGGCCAAAATTGGTTTTATTTCCTATATAGCATGTTTTTCCGTATATATATATATATATATACATTCATGATATTTAAGCACAACAGTGGTTTAATGATCAGAAAGGATGGAAGGATGTTATGTTTAAAACAAAGAAAACTTAGAAAACACCCCATAGTCATGTGAACAGAGTAAAATTACTCAGAGTCTAATTATGACAGAAACAAACTCATCCTTCATATAACTTCCTCGACTTTAGAGTAGTTCTGTGAAAGGTTCAGTTGGCTTGGAGCCTGACCACCCATCATAAATAAAAAAATAAATGTGCTGGAATTGGGCAGGGTTTAAAAAGAAATTCAATTAGGTATAATTTTCTGTCACTGTGCATGCAGAAAGCTAGGAACTACCCACTAGAGAAAAAAAAATTAGAAGAGGGCTTTCAGTCAATCTGAAAAGTAAAGCAACTTGTTATATTTTGAAGCTGCATTTGTTGAAGGTTTTGACCTGCACTTTTTGAGATTTTTACAGAAAGACAAGTAGAGAAAACGCAAGGCATATTGTCTATCTAACAGTATAAAATGAATATAAAGCACTTCCATCTTCACTCAGGTCACAGAGTTTAGAAGAGCAAGAACAGTATGGTGACTTCAGAGTTTTGTCTGAAGTGATGGTAAAAAAAACTCATAATAACTGGATATGTATGGGTCAGTGTTAAGATCCTTTTTATAGGCCTTTGTTATTAAACTGTTTAATCTGCTCTGTCCTACCAGTATGATAGTCAATATTCTGTGAAGAGTATTCCTGATTTAATTGCAGCCTGTACTGAAAGGACATCTTCAAGGCATTTTACTTACTAGTACAGTCTTAGAGGGGGATGTTGCTAACTTTGTTTACACCTATCTAGTCCAAGAAACCTAAGTATGTTCTACTCTTACAAGTTTCTGCTTGAGATGTTCTGACAGAGAATGTTTCTAAAACTCAGCATAGTGTAGCCATTACACAAATACCATATTAAACTCTAGAATAATTTGAAGATTGAGAGAAGTCTGAAGTGGTTTCTCTTCCATTTTCAAATAGAAGATTTACCAAGGGGCTCCACATTTCCATAATAAAATGCATCAAAACATGCTTTGGCCATCACAGTAAGTTTGGGAAGAGGTCTTTCTTGCCTTGTTATTGCATCTTTAGCAAAATACATAAAGGGTTATACATTTTTAATCAAGGAAAACATTTGCCATCAAATTGTAGTTCAATCCTGAATGCTATCTTATAGCTAAAAGTCGTTTGAAATGCACAGTACATCTTCATAATAAAATTACATTGTCACAGACAATTGTTATTCATAACAAGTAATCTCACAAACAGATTCCATTCCTGTAAGTACTGAGTCTTGGTCTGGCCAATTATGACTAAATTACTGCATGTTCTCTGCTGGATCAACTAATTAAAGGATAATTAATAAAATGATAATTTCATTCCATGGCAATGTCTACATCTAGTTGTCATAACAGAGGTTGCTTGCATATGGTTAAATGGTCAGATACTACACTGTATGAATGAAATATTTGCCCAAAACACCTGTCAAGTCAGAGGAATTGTAACCCCTAAGACATGAATTTCAAGAACGTGTGTATTAGACTGGTGTGCTTATTCTCTTCACCTAGTCTCCTTATGCATTTCAGAAAATATAGTTTTCCAAATTATTTTAAGTAATTCTTGGGGTGAGGGAAGAGGACTTGGAATATTAGATTGGAAATTAAAGGTAAAATAGTACTGATGTGTCATTGTGGGAAATAAAACAGGTGGGTCTAAATGGTGGATCTGCATTGGTTCTCGTGTTACTGGGAGCTTCCCCTTTAAGGAAAATCAGGCTGGAATTAGCATGCAGACAAAATTGTCTTTTTTTTTTTTTTCCTGAGATCTAATTGCATATAGGGATTAAGACTGAGGTTTTGGTTACAACAGCATGGCAAAATCTGCATTGCAGCCTTCCCACATTGTTATCTGTCACTTGTGGATATGACTTAGCTCCTCAAGGACAGTAGCCATAAAATTCACACATGCCAAAGAAATTAAAGTCTTTTATTGAGTCAACAGATGATATGAATAAATAATTCTACTGTAGTTATCTGGTGTACAAGATAATGTATGCATATACACTGAAATAATAGTTGTTGAAGATTTCAGGGCAGCCCATACATATGATTTTTATACATAGCTCAAGGAAATATATCTTAAGCCTCAACATCGCCTTGAAAAATTTCAACCACTGCTTTTTCAGAGAACGCAAAAGACTGTATATCTGTCCTTTAAAAGCATAAACTGTAAGCAGTGATATTTTAATGTGGGTTAAATGACAGTTTGTTTTCTGCACTGGGTCAAGCTGAATCCCTCACAATACTAAGAGCAAGCTAAGAACAAGAAATGAGGTAGCAGGCATAATGCTTTCCTTCTCTTCAGAAAAAGAAAGTGTAAAAAGTGAAAAATAACTAGTGCTTTTTCACAAATAGAGCAAAATAAGAGGGATGTAGTAAACTGCAGGAAGACATGAAAGTCTGTCTTTTCCCATGCAAACGATCCTCAGTGAACAGTTCCCCAGTGAATAGTCAGGGTCACTCATCACCTCCAGCGGTCAGGTGCAGAGCGTGTCCACTGATGGTTATAAAGCACTGTTTGTCTGTCTCTCTGAGAGTCTGAGTCCTACTTCTTGAGAATTTCCAAGCACGGATCCATCTCATTTTCATTCTGCTCATTGAACTCATTAACACCTGGAAAATCTTTTATAGCATTTAACTGCCTCAGATGCACTGTCCGGCACATGTTTTCTTAATAGGGCTTCCACTGTGGTATTGTCAAAGGGCCCTTATGTCACAGCTGGGAACATGAATCTGTCATGTCAGTACTGTACCTTGTTTTAGACAGTAATAATGTATGTGTGTTTTATGGAGGTGCTGAACATGCCTGCATACTGCATTAGCAGGGAAGAATGTGCAGCTTGTTCTCCTAAATAAAGATTCAGGCTGGGTGGTAGTAGAGTACTTTGTACCATTTAAACACTGCTGCCTCTAAGGCATTGTACTCAAGGAGAGAGAAGTCTGAGGCAAGCAAGACGTCTTAGTATTTTAGTGGTGTAATGCTGCTAGCTAATAATATATCATCATTTACATTTCATTTGAAACATAATTGCCAGAGGTTTCTAATTCAGCAGAAATAACTTAACTAGAAATTGGTATTAAAGTCCTTACCCTGGGAGTATTTGTTTTTGAATCAAGTTTGATTTAAATATATTTGGTGCTATAAGAAGGGGAAGAGAAGTAAATGTTTCCTAATTTCATATGCTTTTTGTACCCATTAAGTCACTGTAAACCCCGGTTTTAAATAGATTACTTTCTGGCTTTCTAAGCAGAATGCCTTGGGAAGTTAAAAAAAGGATAGAACTGTGAGAACTGACTGCAATGCATGTGTAAGACCTACTTTTTCCACAGGAATTTTTAACATAGTTACATACATTTCATCTGAAAGTTAAACACTTAAAATTCGCCATCTACAACACTATCAAGTATGTCATGATGATATTCCAAAAGGTAGTGCCCGCCTTTCAAAAGCGTTTGCAGACTTGAGAAACCATTATTGTTGTGAAGGAGTTGACTCAAGTCCTCCTTTAAAGAATGCATGAATGAATGCATGAACGAATGAAAAGAGCATTTTATGCAATCACCAGGGGTTCCCATTTTTAAACTACTTGTTTTGCTTTGAAAACCTTAAGTATAGTTCACAGGCTAAGAAATAAAAACAGATTTTAGATACTCAAGGCAAAGGTACACTCTCAAACGCATTCTGTATATTTAAAATGTTTGTCTCTTGTTTTTGTAATAGCTCTTCAAATGCCTGAGCATGCTGGGCTGACACCTCAAACTGTAACCAGTCCAGGCTTAAGCTGGAATAAGTGAAACACCAGAATGTTCAGATTACAGGACTACCTCCTGCATTTCTCTCTTGATATTCTTCTTGTTGCCGTTTGTGTCATCTCCTGGTTTTTCTAACAGTGACAGCATTGAGGTGTATGTATGTAACATAAATTAAATTAGCAGTAGTAGTTCAGTAGTTGGCAAATGTCTTAAGAATAATATAGGTACCTCATTAGATTGTTATAGATAAGAGTACCTTCCATGTGCTTACCCCATTGCTGAAATCAGTCTACTTTTAAATTTTAAGATACTTTTGAAGATGACGGAAGTGTTTTAACAGGTGGAGTTCTGCTGACTCTGAGAACTAGGGGACTGACTTCTGGAAAGGGGAGCTTCCTAAATGAAAAGATGCATTTCCCTGCAAAAAAAAAAAAAGTCAAGTTTTGCCTCAAATGTCCTCCAATTCATACATAATCTGGAGCACATCAAGCATTCAAGCACATATTACTTGTTGCTTAACTTTCAGGTATAATATATTAAGGCTTCACAAGAAAATTACTTTTTTAAAGAACAGAGTGAAGAGGTAAGAAAGAAATCAGCGTGCCTTATAGTGGATATGTGAAGGGCACACAAATGCCTCCCTAGAAAGGGAAGTTTGGGAAGAGTGTGTATCAGTGGTCCCTGTCCGTTTCAGTTGGACATTCAGTTTCTTTCAGTGTTAGAGGGCTGCATGCATTAATCGACTACCGTATCTCCTGAGAGGAAGCACTGCACTTACCTGTTTGGTTCATGCTTCCAACATAAATTTGGTCTAGTCTTGTGTCTCTTTCAGAAAGTGGTATGGAGATAGGCTGGCATATTGCAAAGAGTTAGGGTTGCCTGCTTCTAATGAACATCCCTCTCTAAGGCAAGGTGGAGTGACCACAGGCTGGTGATAAAAAGCCTCAACATCCTCTTTTTGAGCACCCCATGAGCACTCAGGGGAGATCCTGTCATATGACTAGTGTGTGTCCTTGGAAACGACAAGGAGAAGAGCTACCAGGCCTATTGGAAAGGCAGCAGTCAACTATTGACATTATCAGACTAGTGCCTGTGGCCCACAGACCTGCACATCTTATGTTTTTGTCGCGCTTCTCAGGAGGAAGGGCCATGAGGAGTAGACATGTTAACCTAGTAGAACAAGCTCCACACTAAGCACTTGTAGTAGAGCAGGCGTGTAGGCATGGTGCTGTAAGGAAGAGCTGAAATCAGCCTTAAAGCAGATAACCAGAGAGGATCTATCAAACAAGCCTTCAAGAGAACAGAGAGCATTTTGAGATAAAGTGGTGATAGCAACAAAACTTTGCAGAGACTGAGCAGAGGAAAAAGCTGCAGGAGGGCAAGAAAACAGGATGTATATAGTGAGGCGGAGAGAAAGGAGTAACAAATCTCTCATAAAATAACACAAACAAAAAAGGACAGATCTGATTGGTGGTAAGTAAAGAATTTGACTCTGACTTGGAAAGGGACTAAAGCAAAAAGAAGGCGAGTAATTGATTCACAGCCTTGTGAATGAACTTGGCAGAAAGCAAAGCAATTTGTGGTAATGGATAGAGATTAGAGTAACACCGTCTGGACCCCACAAAAGACTCCAGGATGTATACAGGATATTTGCACAGTTTTGTAAAAAATCATATTCCTAGGTTTGCATGTGGAGTTTCAGGATATAGCTCATCAGCATGCCAAGAGAAGGCATCTGTCAGCAATGTGTCATAGATATTAGGGTTATATACATAATGGAACCATTATGTAGAAATGCTGGACTGAATCATAGCTAAACTTTTCATGTGTAGTATATACTTTCGAAAGGTTAATCCTCATTAGGGTAAGTTCAGGAGCATTGCTAAGGGTGTTGTGTTAAATATGATGTCATTGAGTATCCACTGTTTTAGGTGACATAGTTTTGCTAATTTGCCTGTATGATAGATCTCGACAAGAAGTCAAGATCTAAGGAATTGGATGTTAAATTCAAATGTGTAGAAGAGATAGTGGCCAAAATGNCAGTTTAATAAGGAGTTGTCAGTCTCTGACTGTCTATTTTCCTTGCTTGTTTGCCCTGTATGATTCTTCAATTCTCTTGCTTGCTATCATGCTGCTCCGGGACAATGGAAGGAGCTTCCATGAAGACTCATTTGTGTCATGATGGCTGCTAAATACATGGCTATTAGGAAGGCAGTGAATGAACCATGGCTAGCAGTAGTGATGCCCAGTACAGCTGTTAACTGTTCCACACTATTCGCTATCTCCATCCTATTCGTTTCTCACCTTTGGGAGAATGTACTCCATTGCATTATCTCTGTAATCCCTTACTGAGCTGTATAGCTATTTATGCAGAATAAAGCTGTATAATGATGTGTAGGAAGTAGATGGAGTTGTTTTTACTACAATTTCCTAACCCCAAAAATGTATTTTAATTAAAATCTTTTGCCACTTTAATCCTGTTACCAATCAATCCTTTGTCTAGGAGATCAGTAAAATGTTCATAGATAACCATTTGAAATCATTTTTTATGCAGTTTGTTCTCTTTCTTTTCCAAGACATGAATGCTTCAGTTAATATCCTTGCAGTGGGCAAAACATGATTATCCCAGGTGTGCATAGTTAAGATTTTTGAAGCTATTGTGGAATCCAGACACTTAAGTTCCCCTTAAGTTCCCAATGATCACTGAGTGTCCAAATTCTCTAGGTAATTATAGTTACCTAACAAAGAGTTGGTGAACCAAAACTGGTTTTATTTTGAGATTAATTACCTTCTTTTTACCAGGAACATACCAAGTTATTTATGGAAGAAGGAATTACCAAATGTCGTAACATTTTTTACTTACTAGCTGTAAAAATTCTATTTATCAACCAGTGCATGCATTTTGAAGTGTTTTAAAGTACATTGGTCTTTCTTTAGCCTCTTTAAGAAGTATCAACAGGGGACTGAACCACTTAACTGCTGATTTAAAATACTATCTTATGCAGGATGATTGTTTTATTGGAAGACCCTCCGCATTGCAGGGCTCCAGTAGAGTTAGAAGAAAGTCCCATTTTCTGTGTTAATAATTGGTGTCATCTCTGACTGAAGAGATATCTTTGGTTCTGTATGCTTAGAGGCTGTTCAGACACATCTGAAATCATTGCTTTGATGAACTTCTTTCTATGATAATTTACTCATCAGGGTACCATTTCACAATGTCAGTCTATTACTTGAAGAACATTTACATGATATAGTGAAGTAGAATACAAATTAGAGCAATATGTCTTACAGACATTTTTCTTTTCTGTTTTGCTTTACTGCACATACCGAGACCACTCAGAAAACATCGCCCTGCTGCATAACCCTGCTGCCAATAGTATCTTTAGTAACAACCATACAGTTCTCCTTTAATGCTAGCAATCTCTCTAAGGATAAGTAACACAGGGTAATGTAATGCTGTGTAATCTGAATGTTCAGCATTATAAAAATCTCTTAGCAATGAAAAAAGGTAGAAAGCGGAGTTTTTTGAAAGTGCAATACTAGATAAAAGTATTTAGAACAGAGATAATATCAGTGAACTGTTCTGGCATATTGACCAATCAACAATTTATGGAGAGAATACAAACAAACTGTTGGAATATTTCAAGACTGCAGCTTCTGACAAGTATACTTTATTTATGACTTTGCAGTAGAATCTTCTCCAGTAAGGTTTACATAAAGTAGAAAATGAGGGAAAGGAGAGCGAGGCAGCATTCCCAGTGTTTTCTCCTCTTGGCCTCTGATGTCTGTGGTGGTGTAAAATTGGTAAGGCAATTTCAATATTCCTGTTCCAGAAAAAAACTGGAACTAGAAAAAAATCACAGATGTGATGTGTTAAATGGTTAAGAAAAGATGACGAAAGAATGGTACTGCTTTATCTGAAACTTGTATAATACTGGTGCAATTGAATGAGAATTGCAGGTACAGCCAAGTGAGGCTGCTTGAAAAAGGGGGCAGAGATGAGATGGGAGAATGGTCCAGACTTGGCACAACTTCTGCCATTGTTAGGCACCCTATTGACAAAGCCCCAAAGCCAGAGGTTCATGATCTAATGGGATTATGTGTCTAGATGTGGGCAGTGTTTGAGTTTGGCTCCAGATCTCCTGATACAACAGGGATTTTGATGCTTTTGTCCACATAATAAATCTGGGCGCTTGAGGAAATACATGGGGTTTAGGTTTCTGAGACCAAAGAACCAAGCAAAGGTGAAACTTCTATTAGTAGTTACAGTGTGTGTTTTAGAGATGCCTGCAGGTACTAGGTATAACGCAGACCCATGTGCTGTACAAACACATAGGACAAAGTGCTGCATTGAAATGCTTGCAATCCAAATACCACAGCTGGGAGATCACAGTTCTGTTTTGCCAAAGCTTAGATTTCAAAATCATCGCATTTTGGAAGGCAAACAAAAGCCTTTAGAAAATGCTCAGATAAAAAAGTTGCCAAAAGTTGGAATGAATAGGTTGAGATATTGATTTGCGTCTTTCAGAAAGTCACAAGAAGAAGCCCTGATCTGAGAGATATTTCCCTGGAAAGTGTTGAAGTTTTTGTGTTTCTGGTAGGGAAAAAAAAAAAAAAAGAAAAATTAAAAATTGCTTTTTTTTACTTGAAGGAGAATGTATCTAGAAATTCAAAATGTTATTGAACAAGTTCTGACTAGTGGACCGAAAACACAAGGCAGAATGAAGGTAGAACAAGCCCATAGAACAGTGTGGGCCATCAATGAGCAAGGTGAGGGACAAGCTAAACACTGAAGTCAGCACTCTGCTTCCCAGTCCTTTACCACCAATCTGCCATCCCTGTTCACCAGACATTTTCTTTTTTCCAGCCTAGACTGGAGTTCCTGAGCCATGGGTTGCAAGCCCTGTGGTTGGGAAGAAAGCAGCACTTTTTGCTTTTGACAGCCACCAGTAAAACCATGTGTGCAAAGCTCTAAGGGTGCCATTGTAAACCCTGCTGTAACAGGTATGCCTTTTGACATCTTGACATCTAGGGACAAGGCCATTGCACCACATTTTAGCCAAGGAGGAGTCCCTTTCTGGGGAGATTCTGCTATCTCAGCACCACTTCCAAGGGCAGCACTGCTTCCAGCTCACCACTGGAGAAACACTAGTGTGGAAGACCTGAAACAGAAATAAACATTTCAAGAGGGCCTTAAAAATATCTTTCTGCTTTAAGAGGTATTCTGTCAGTATTGGTTAAGTAGATGAGCGTGCCTCTAACATACCTATCAAGCTTGATAAATGGTTCTCTATTAATATCCTAATTTTGCTGGATCTGATGAGCAGCTTCTGGAGTTCAGAAGCAGAAAAAGACTACTTGAAAGATGGCTCATAAAAGAAGCTAATTGCATACAGGGTTTTCAGAAATATTAGGTCAGTTCCTGTTCAAAAGTTGGCTGTCTGTTCTTCTTTAGTGGCAACAAAATTAATTCTTCTGGGCTTGGGGGAAAAAAAAATGAGTACTTTGATTTTCACCAGTTAATGTACTGTCACATCTTACTTCAAATAACATTTTTAAGTTTTAAAGAATTTCACAAAGGAAGGGATATCATTTCAAGGATGAAGGCTGATGCAAAATAATTCCAACAAAACTGATTGTGCTATAGGCACTAAGTTTATATGAATCTTGCAAAATACTGCTTTTTAAATGCTAATATTTCAACAGTATGAGAAGTATTGCAGTTGAAATATTGTATGTCTTTTCTGGACACATACATAAAAATACCATTTACAGCAGTACAGCAATGAAAACAATGTCATTTAAGTGGGGCTGTATCTTTACCCATAGGCTGTATTGTAGTTTTAATTGTACCCTATCTGTCTTAAAGATACAGGATTTACTAGCTCAGGACAGACTGTGTCTGGGAAGATGACTCATGTCAGCATTTCAAAGAAATATGTAAAAAATCTTTACAGCACAGCATGTCTCTATGTTATTCTGCTCTTTAATACACTAATGCAAGCTCACTGGTTTCCATGCAGTTGTGCTGGTGAAATTAGAATGAGGTTTTGTTTACAGAGGGTTGGGCCTGAGTTTTGTTCATAGTAAGCTACTGATTTTTGATTGCTTATTGTCTCTGATTCTTTTAAATTAATGTATTATTATTGTTTGTGTTACAGTCATGCCCTTCTTTAGGTTGGTCATTTGATCCATTATGACAGACTTTGCACGAAGTCCCGATGAGGTCTCTACCTTACTAAGAGTTTTATAGAAAAGTGTTTCTTTCCAGTGTACTTACTGATTCTGAGGTGTAAAATATTTTTTTAAACCAGTGTTGGTATGAAAAGAATGATGAAGAGGGTTGCTTATAAATATACTTTTAAAACTTGTGGCTGTTAAAGAAAGATTGAGCTAAAATGCTTTTCGAAGTCCTTGTTTATCTACACATCACACTAATACTCTAGCTTGATACTAGTGTTCTTACCTGGTATTCTGCCTTGTTAGTCTCATTCAAAAGGCAAGCTGTAATAAAACAACTAGGTTGAAGAACAGAAGTGTCAAATTATGTATTTTCCTGTTATTCATTAAATTTGAAAATAATGGCAGAGAAAATACACCTTCTGGCAAAATGCTCCACAGAAGAAAATCTGGCTGACATACATATTTTGTATTTGGGCTAAGATTTTGCAGTAGTTTGAAGCATCTTGAGAATAGCAGCACCGTGAGACTTTCATGCCTGGTGAGGCTCTAAGCTTGACTGGGGAGAAGGACTCATCGGGTAGATAAAGACTAGTGGGGTCAAGAATATCAGATCCCAGTTGTGATCATTTAGATGGAGTCAAGGAGCAATGTCACTGCATCCCTCCTACCCCCCAACACTAAACATTTTGTTTCTGAAACTTCAAGATGATATATTTCATACACAGAAGTTAACATTTTTACACATTAAAATGTTAAAAAATTAAATTAAATTTCAAGTTAACATTTAATTTAACATTAAATTAAATTAAAAGTTAACATTTAAAACACATTTTTTAAAACTTTATGGATAGATAAATTGCATTATTTTGGCTTTTTAGCCTGACTTGGGAGAAATGCCAAGTACTATAGCTTCTTGAAAGATGGACATTTTTTTCAATCTGATATAAAAATTGTGTGATCATAGTAAATATTCTATCTTAAATCTCTTGTAAAAGGAAAATAATAGTTACTACTACATTTCTTTTCAAATGATCCTTAGTTAATCTAGACTTTATAGTTAAAGTGAGGTTGCAGCCATCTCTCTGTGTGTATGTGCAAGACTGGAGAAATCCTGGTCATCTGAACCTATCCTTCAAAGTTGCCTTTATGCAGAAGAATATTTTGAATATTAAATCCTTACTATATCAGCATCCTAGAAAAGTGGACCCTGGGAAAAGTGTCAATTAAAAATCTAATGAAAGAGAGAATGAACAACCCCCAAGAGAATCTGCTTCATGAATGCAAACAGTTTTGAGGGTTTGGGGATCAGCACTTCCCAGTGAGATGAGCCCTTCCAGTGGGATTAGGAGCAGGACATTCCAAAAATTCTTCGGCTTTGGGAAAGCAAAAGTGACAGTCTCTTAATGTAGGGTGAGAGGTTCTGCCCTGTCCTTTCTGTACACTGAAGACTCATCCAACTAATGTGTTAGTGCTACTTTTTATGCTGATGGTATAAATTAGATCCTTACAGTGCATTTCTGCCATATACCCAGCTTCTTTTCATAGCCTTCTGTTTCTCTGTCTTACCTGATAATGACCCTAAAGTGGACTTGCTATTACATGTGGTTTTAGACTGAGCTCCAGGCACAGTCTGAAAATCACTTGGGGTCTTCTGTGGCCCCTGGTGCGATAACTGTGCCGACAGCAGAGGGAGCATTAAACTCATTGCCCACGGGAAAGTGTGGGGAGTGATACCCATGTTCCTATAATCCTTGTATGGGTAGGATGAGCTCATTAGCCTTCTGGCAGTCATCCTAGGAGAAGGACAACTCTGATTCCAAACCTGGGCAGATGGAGCTCGTTTAGCCCTGTGAGGCCTTCCATCTAAGAGAAGGACACTCTAATAAAACCTCCGTCCTAAGGACTTCACTGCCAGCGTCCAAGCTTGCTAGGCCCTGGCAGATGAAGCTTAGGAGGACTAAAGGGTGGGTCCAGCTCTGCGCATGCTGTGTCTCACCTAAAAAAAATCCATTGCGCAGGCTCAAGGGTGCTATCCTCTCTCCTCTTTTTATCAGCGTGCTTGGAAAAGGCGCTGATGAGGAGCATGGATGGAGCCCTCCCTGGATCTTCATTCACGAAGCCTAGCCATACTACTTCTACTAGACTGAGCTCATCCATAGTACTGAATGTAGAAGTACTGTTTTGTACAACCCGTAGAAAGGCAAAGACATAAGGCCAAAGGAGTGGCATCCGCCTTCCTTTTTGTACTTCTTTCCTGTTCTATACTGAAGGCATGCAATATGCTTTGAAATGTTTGCTGAACATCATTGCATCTCTAACAGTGCATTTGTCCACTTACATGTTTCGAAACTTTTGTTATTCTCTTTTCTGTGCTTCTCTAGTGACTGTTTTGAGATAACCTCTAGATGACATTAATCAGAAAAGAAAATACAACAATGATTGATAGAGTAGGATTCACTTTGTATTGTCCCAGCAGGTAATATACCAAAGCAGTGGGCTCTTTTGAAATGTTGGGGTGGGTAGGTATGTACTCAAAGCTGGACTTGAATCACTTTCACACAAGAAAAAGGTGTGAATGACTCCAGTATGTTATCATTTCCAGCTCCTTGTGACAGTCTGTGAAGTTTGCATATTTCTGTCAGCCAGCAGGAAGCTGCACCTTCTAAGAAGCCGGGCTGAGACCTTGTACCTAGGTCCCTCAGAAACTAATGACCATTGCGAACCTCACTACCTTCTCCTTCACAAGCGAGTTGCTTCTTTTGTTTTTTTCTTCCTAACATATGGCAGTGTGTATATTTAAAACAGCAAAAACAAAGTCCTGGCAAAACAAAACACTACACTGCATAGCCAGTTCTCCCGTGGAAGTGGGGTGAGAGAGAGAATGTACAACACGTGGCAGATACTGGTCATATAATGCTGTGCAGGAAGCACTCAGATGCTGCAGTGATGTACAACCCAATGGGGAGCAAAGCAAGACAAATTCCATGCCCCCCTCTTCAGCAGCATAAGAAATAGGGCCGATGTATGGGTGGAAGCAGTCAACATAAAAAGATGACCATAAGCAAGTTCCAACACTATGCATCCTTTGTGTTTCCACTAGGTAAAAATCTTTTCTTTGGAGGATTTAAGTAGGTCAGAGCCCCATGCTGGCTTTCATTTGAGGCATAAGTTTCACTCCTTTGTGCATGTGCTTGTGTGCAAGCATCACCCAGTCTAACAGAGGCAGTGTACACTGCAGAAGTTCAAAGCTTTTGGATTCCTCTTCATTGCTTTTTTAGGGGCCTCCTCTGATCTTTGCTTTTCATCCCTGGATTTGTTTGAAAGTGCTTCTTCTCTATTTCTTGATGTAGCAGGTTGCATGCAGATTCATTTTTCTGGTATTTGTTGACCATCCACATTGCTTTGTACATGGCTTACGTCTTCCCAGGCTGTAATGAAACCAAGACTTGAAGGAAGAGCTAGATAAGCAGGCCTCTCTCTCCAGCTGTCGTATCTAGTTGTGGCAGAAAACCAGTGTTTCATTGTAAAAGATGTTAATTTCAATGTGAGCTGTGGCTGTGTTGAGAGGAGCATAAAAGGAATTCTTGATTATCTGTATCAGTACCGGTGTCCCTGGGGACAGGCTCTGAATCTTCAGATCACATATGGCAAGAGTGCTGTGATAAAATATGCATCAATAAAACTTTGCAATTTATGATAATAAAGGAGTGGAAAATTTCATACACTCAGATAATTATTCCTGACTGGTATTTCTTTCTTCCTTTCATTCTTCTGTGTGCCTTTATTTTTAAGCCTTTTCTGCATGTTATAGCCATTGCTACATTGAAACTGCGAATTCATGAACTAGGAGGCTCACCTTGTTTCTAGGTCCCTTAACCTTGTGCAGGTGGCAACTGTCTTTGGGGAGGCTCTGCAATACCATAGCTCCTCACTCTTCTTCCTTTTTTGTGCATTCACATACACACTACATCCAGCATGAATTTCAGAGTAGCTTCCAAAAAAGATCAAATTATATTCTACTGATCTTTCTTTGCATATCTTATTACTATAATCGATGAGAGATGCATACATTTGCATGAAGGTAACATTTATCCCATATTGCATGTCACCTGCATTGTTTTAAATGCATTTAAATAGAGGGTTTTATTCTTTTGAAGGAGGAAAAATAACGATATGTTTACACTCCTAGGAAGTAAACAGTAGACTATTAAGTACAACCAATATGTTATCTGTGACCTTATTTTTTATTGTCAACTCATTATATCTTTGGTGGCCATAGTATGTCTTCTGCTTCAGCACATTTGATGGCAATTAATCATACAGCTTGAAACCTGTGGCCCAACAGTACAAACCATTTGCATGCTTGGGTTCTGGCTGACTTCAAAGGGACTTCCATATGTCATGTTTACAGACAACTCTCCCTTACTGAACACCCTCACTGACATGTTTGTACAGCATCTGGCGCAGTGGGATCTCAGGCTTTACTGGGACATCTAAGCCTTGGTGTAACTCAAGTAGTCATTAGTAACACCTGTCTTGTATTTTCCTTTTTTTTTTTTTTCCCTTTTCTCAGTATTTTACTTCAATTGGCCTTTTTATCCTTTTTCAGGCTTATTTCTCTACAGTTAAGGATGAGCTGGAAAACTACTTACAGGAAACAGTTTAGCCATCAGGCTATCTCAAGAATGTTTTCTTTACTCATGCTTACTTGAGTATGTTGTGCACTCCTATCCAGTGGTAGCAAAGTACTAATCTTGAAGGATATGCCTATTGACTTCAATAGTACTTAATCACCTGCCTGAGATTCAGCATGCATAGAAGGGCTTTGCATGTTTGGGTACTTCTAAGGAAATTCATACCTATTCAGTCCTGAATGTTCAGCCTTTCCCCAGGTTTCTGCAAGTGTTTGAATTTCATCAAAGGCAACGCGATTTAGGTCGTTTGTCTGAGCACTTAAGTGGTCTTGGACATCTTTAAAAGTTCTGCTGAATCTGGGCCTACCTGATTAAAAGAGCCCAAACATTTAGCAAAAGGAACAGATTGATTTATAATAGGAAGGCTATTTGCACATGCTTTCCTTTTTTTCTACTGCTGCCATTGAAAAGACAAAATGTAATACTATTAGTTTCACTTTAAGGAGTGATCAGAGATTTAGGTTAAAAAAATAATCATTTCCAATTATGTAAGGAGGAGTGAAAAGTGAGGTCCGGTAAGGATCTTGTGTGATTTTTTTCTACCTCTACATTTGCATGAATTAATAGGAAATTACAGACTATTAGAAAGTTGACTGGATTTTGTTTCTTAATTTCATTGTTTTTCATTAGGGTGATCCTAAAAGCAGGTGGCTTTCAATTAGTTTTGTTGACAGTGCTGGGTAATGTTGTAATCATTCTTAGGAGAGGGAAGGAAAAGAGATTTATTGCAGTAGGGATAAGCTAGCCCAGGCAAAGAGACAGAGTACATAACCACTAATTAACACATGTAGTCATTAAAAAAAAAAAGGGGGGGGGGAAGAGGATGGAAAAACAACATGCAACCTGAAAAAGGATTGTAAAGCATTTCTGCACCACAGTCAGACCCTTGAGCTTTCATTACACTATGCATATCATATTAGATGGTATATATGAGCCAATTGCATATAAATCATATTCTCCCAATGTTGCAAGTCCTTGTCACAGATCATATTTAATTTAACATTGTAATATTTATTTTCTAAAGTTGTAAGTAGGCCAAAACATACTCAGTAAAATGAGCATTCTGCCACAGCCTAGCGCATGACCAGCGCTCCAGCAGAAATTTAACACTAATTCATCCTCATAGTGACCCTGTGTTAAATAGATATTTCAAATGCTCCATTCCTGCCTTTCACTGTCTTTGTAAAGTGAAGTTGTAGCAATTTTGCTTAATTCAGTTTGGATTTTTAATTGCGTTTGTTTCCACTTAAAACCATGGTGTTACACTCGGTTGACTTGTAAGCAAGCTTTGATTTATTTTAGTATCCTTTAGGGACAGGCTTAAGCCAGAAGGCTTGTGTGTCTGTTGAAACCATGTCAAATGGGAACTACTATCTCAAATTCAAACTAGAAGACTTTGTTTCCTGACACAAAGGGTCAAAGTCTGCCTGCTTATTTCCATGTGTCCCCTCCTTCCCCTTCCTTCGCTCCCATCAGCATTATTTTGAATTCACATTATGGATGAGCATTTGTGTGCATATACACAATTCTCTGGAAAACAGAGGCCCTGTATTGTTCAAAGCTCCTCTATCTGATTTGTTTCAGGTATTCTTTTCCGAACCATTTGCACATCTCCAAGACCAAGATTTCAGTCAATCTCCTAACACAGTCTTGTTTTCAGACACTATGTAGAGAAACTTGAAGAGCTTCAAGCATTTTTATTGTCCAAGTTATGCAGTTTTTTTATTCTTGATAAGAATTAGTAGCAAGTAAGAACATGTGTACTTATTTCACTTATTGCTTGACCAATTATGTAATGCTGTGTATTACATCACAATACAATTGGTTCTTCAGCTCCTCCCAAGACGAACAGAGATTGATTTCTGTAATGTTTTCTACATTTATAGAACTGGATTTACTTGGACTGCAACAAAGATGTGAAGTGAGAAAGCTGCAGAAAGGCCACTCAGATAAGGCAACTGGAGTCTTGCTCACTAAACTTCTGTCAGGCACAGATGAAAATATTCCGTGACAAAGTCTATCAAATTGCATTTATCTTGTGAATGCAAATTATTCCTAAGAAGTTACAGTATGGGAGGAAAAGATGAAATTATTTAAATTAAATCATTTTTCTAAAAAAACCCTGGATTTATCATAGTCAGGTGACTTACGATTTTGACATTACAGGCACAAAAGTGAAGCTTAGCTGTCACTTCTTAGCTCTAGAGTATCTCTGCTTATAAAGAGAAATTGGACCATATGGGAGCATATGGAAAAACCAGAAGGTTAATATTTGCAAGAAGGTACCTCCTACAGGTGGCATTATAATTGACTTTGTGAGTCCTGAGCACACATATCGGTCAAGTGTGCACACATGCCACTATCCTGCGTGGGACAGGAACACAGTTCTCATGCCAGGACTGCCAGGATCCACTCGGCCACCCCAGGGGCTGGGAGCTGCTCCCTTGTTGGGGGCAGGCTGTCGCAATGCCTCCAGGCCATCCTTCCCTGCCAGGGAGCTGCTGGCAGCAGTGCTCCCCCACGTACTCCACTCACCCAGCAGCTGAGGTGCAGCCAGTAAGGCAGGGCATGGAACTCCCCAAAGCTAAGATCATGCTCTCCTGCAAACCCTGTTGAAATACTGGTTGGGAAGCTGCTTTCTTTCATCCCATGACTTTCTGCTCTCCCTTGCCCTGGCACAATCCCAATGCCCGGGGTCTTGCCAGCTGGGAGAGGAGGTGGAAGCTGTGCTGCAGTCTGCTCAGTCTCACTTCTCCTTGCTGCCTGAGCTATTATTAAAGGGCTGATTGGACTCAGCTTACTACAGGGTTTTGACTCCCTCCTTCCCATGTTTGGAGCAGGATCTGGGTGTCTTTGCATAAGACATAACCCTGTGGCCTACCTCTCCTCCCCTACCATAGGCAGCTGAAACCACACTGACTGTGCCCTGTACATCTTAACATAGAGAAGGCAAATAAAAATGAGGACTAGCCATATACACAGAGCGTCATGTGTCTGGGACGTTGGCCTATCTGTTGGGGGAATAAGTGGTGCAAATGCACTTGGGGCCATAAGCTCAAGAGGGAAGATAGGGAAAGGCAGGATCAAGCTTGGGCAAACAGCTAGATTCCTGTTTTTCCCCACAGGCATACCAAACATATTTGACCAAGAATTACTGAGGAGAGCGCAGAATTGTGAGTAACTGGATAAGTACATCTTAAATAACAAGAAGCAACACAATCAAAAACACCTTTGAAAGGACTTTGGGCTTGTGTATAGCTTTAATAAATGCAATTTGCAGAAACAGTGCAGTGTTCTAAAATAAATTATGCTTAGAGAGTCACAAGCTGTGATTTATCTTCAAGCATCCTCATGCAGTGTGGTTTATTAAATTTTAGCCTGGACTCTCAACTGTTCAGTTAATGTAGATAATTAATTTGATTATCATTCAATCAGGCTGTTCTATGACTGAGTGAAGAATCTCTATATTGTTGCCACAAATATTTTGGTTAGCTTATATGAAGAAATCATAAAATTCCTTTTTATTTTTCCTTGCTTGTTTGTTTTATTTTATTTTTGTCCTCACTGTTTTGCTTTCTGGTAGTGTGTTTGAGATCACTAGTGCCTGCCTTAATACTTTAATGCTTTTTTTGAGCACGTAGTCTGTATTTATTTTTAGCTATGCATGCATCTTCTAGTAACATTAGGTGATCTTTTTTAAAGAAAAAAGAGTCTCTTTTTCTTCATGCAGAAGATAAAGGAGGAGGAAAAGCATAGACATCCTGTGTATTGCGTAGCATTTCTTAATATTTCTACATGATGAAAAGTGTTATGCATTAGTGTATTAGATTCTATTATACTTCTTGGTTGCAAAATAATATAGTAAGTGCAGAAGTTTAGAATTAGAGTTTATTTTTCCTAGCATCTATAAAATGTACTGTGCATCCATAAGATGTACTTCCATGGAGCCATGTAGTGTCATCTCACCAAGCACTGTAGGCAGTCTGCGCACTGTGCAATGCAGAGGACACCTAGTCCAGCATCTTACTGAAAGGTGCATACTGCTAAGGGACCTTTGTAAGAAGAGGTAGTAACTGCTGCTGGGCCAGATAACTTGGGGAAATTTGTGGACCCATAACTTTGATTCAGCTATATTGCCTGTCTAATCAAGAATATTAATTCTGCTCACGAGGCTTGTTGCATGGCACCAACACTATTCTCTCTTACGAGACACTGCACTCTTCTGTCGAGTTCCTGTAACAACGCTGAAGTCTCTCTTTGTAGAGCTGGTACAGATATGTCAGGGTGTAGGAAGGCAGAGCAGAAAAAAGAGTAAGTCTTTTTAAAATGACATGGTTCTTTTTCCCTTCCCAGAGCAATTGAAGACTTTGAATATAGGGTGTTCGAAATAATTTTTTTCCAGGATAGAAATTCTGCCTTGAACTTCTAATGATAGCTTAGCATGGATTGTTATACTATCCATAACAGTTATGGAAAAGGTCTCTAAAATTGTGTTCCGTCTTGCTTCAAGCACTTCATGAGTATTTCTTCTGAATTTATGGAGTGCATTGCAATAGCTACGAGTAAAACCAGTTATTTCATGAAAGTAACTGGTAGACTTCAAGGGAAAGAAAGTCCTTTCTCATCTGGCTAAATGAGATAGTTAGATACCCTAACTTAATCATTGTACCAGCACAGTAACCTGTTGCAGAAGGATAGCAGTGGGAGCCTGTAGCAATTGTGTTTCTTCTTCTCAGTGCCTTTTACCTCTCCCCTGCTCTGGACTGGAAATGTCTTGAGAAGGTTATTGGGAAGGACTGTGATAGTAGAAGTGCAGAGATGTCTTTTCTGATAGCATTCTTCAGTCATTGCTAAATGCCAGTCTTCAGTCATGAAATACTTGTGTCTAAAGGTAGAAAATTATCAGTTGTGCCTTAAGCATCACATCTGAATCCAACTCTACTGAGTTTAATGAGAATTATATCACTAAATTCCATTGAAATATTAGGCTTACTAATGCATATAGGAAAAGGCAGACAATATCAGTAGGCCCTGGAGGAAACCAAGCTACCCTACATCCCACACTACTATTATTCATTTTTAAGTGCCATCTCCCAAGGAATGCTGAGTATTGGGATGACACACTCTACATAAACTTGTAGGAAGACTCAGCCCCTGTAGCAGGGAGCTTCAGACTCTAAAGCACCAGATCTAGGTCCCTGTGGAAAGCTTTTTCAAGGAATTATGAGCTTTTATTTTTTTCTTTTTCTTATTTTTGACCTGACCAACAAACAGTCACACATCCTCTTTTCAGTTCTGTATATCATGAGGTGGAAGAGGTGCAGGCTTTTTCCCCACAGCTCCATATCACATATATAGACAAAAAGTAATCTTTTTTTTCCTCCACATTTTCTTACACTATTGACAGTAAATTTTATTTAAAGTGCCATTAAAGTATTGTACATTATATTATTTTTGTTTTAGTAAAGGCATAGGAACTGTTCTTAATAAGTTCTATGGATCAGTTGAAAATAAATCTGCTTTTGAATTGCGGCAGAGGGCACAATCTTATTCTTGCATCTTCAGTTAGTTTTCCATTGCAGTGATGTATTACTGTTGTTATTAAATTCAGATAGGATTCAGACTGTTGTGGGTGCTGGAGGAACAAGCAAAAAAACCAAGGTTGGTGTTTCTGTGACATGAGAACCTGAGTAGATGCTATGTTCAGTCAAGGCATACTGCAAAGAAGAGTTAAGGCAGCACTTGTTTATGGTACTGGTATTATAACATCAGTAATGTAGTTCTTGATAACATAATGGCTTTTCTCTTGAAGGAAGGCACCTGAGAATAAATAGATTACAGTTATTTGCCCATTAATCTCAGTGTTATTAGATGCCAATGAGCAATTGGAACTGAGCCTTCAGAAATTACCAGACTGTAAACTAGAAGATAATAGGAAGGCATTTCTTGTGCAAGCCATGGAGACAGTTCTAGGGAACCGGGGCATGTTCAGTCATAGGCTAGCAGAGAAATAAGAACACTACAGATGCAGTAAATGGGAAGTTATATAGGAAGGCAGAGCAGTTTAGGATCTTCAAAGCAAAAGATGACTCTTGATCACAACATGCCTTGAGTGTGGGTACATTTGCCTGGTGAAAAATATTGTTAACTGACAACAAAATGTTTGATTTGGGGAATGAATTGAACCCCCTACATTACAGGCAGATTTTTAAGAAAACTAGAAGATGTGGCTACTTATCCTGATAGCTAAAATTAGCCTTTATACACTGTGTTTGTTACTGCAGAATTAATGGGCATGCACATATATTGACAGGCTGCTTTGAACTGTATTGGAAGATAGATGTGGTATCAAATCTATTTCTGGTTAGACTACTTAGAACAACAATTGTAAAGAACGTACTAAAATATTTTTGCTGAGATTATAATCTTCTAAGCAACATTAGTTAAGGAACAGATAATGGTGACAAATTACCATGGAGTATTTTAGATAGTAGAGATCAGGCTTGCAAGAATACTGAATGAAGTCACTATGGACTGAAAAGGTAAAATAAATTCCTGACTCTTAGATGCTGAGATCTGTCCCATAGTGATTTATATGGACTCATCAGGGGTTTGTTTCATATAACTAACTTCCAAGTAAGAAGTAAGCATAGGGACAGTTCGTATCATGAAATTTAACAAGTTGCTCCAGGAACAGTGCAATTAAAAAAATGAGAGTCCTATATATTTGTTTCCTATACGAATAGATGCCTGTACCTCCTCTGGAGTAGCCTTATTGCCTCTATCCTGGCTCCTGAGCTACCCTGACAACATCTCAAGTTTGCCTCCCCATTTCCCTTAAGCATCCACACAAAACCCTGGATCCTTCAAGGCCTCAGGGAGCTGCTCCATGACAAGGTCTAAGCCACCCATATGCTAGTCGGTCACCTACATCTGCAGACTGCCCACCATGGGCCAGAACCCAACCCCACAATTAACCAGGTAGAACTTGCTATAGGTTTTTCCTCTGTGGGATATTCATTTGTGTCTTTCTTCTCTTTGTTGCAATTTTATATAATATGTGTAGGGCTCTAATGATTTCTGATGTGATCAGCTCTGAATTAAGCCAGCTGAAACTAGTTGAAATAACTGAAACTGAACTAAGCCAACAGGTTTCAAGCTAATTATGGGCAGCCTGGATGGACAGGGATAGAGAGAGAGAGAGCCCTGTCTTAAGGAATGGGCTGTGAGTACATGAACTACCAGGGCATCAGCTTAGAAAAGGCCCTTGAGGCTGATCAGATGGTCCTAGGATTGTGCTTGATAATAGAGATGATCCTGTATTTGAATGATCTTGTACAGATGATCCAATCCCAGATCTCAGATGGGGAAACCTTTTGAGGGGACAGATACCTGTATTTTTGTGGCAACAAGATGCTCAGCACCCCAGTCTTCTGCACAGCCAGAAACTGACTGATGTTTACTTGCAGATAAATTGGATGTGGACTGCATCTCTAGAGAGCCTATACCTGCGATGGGCAGCATTCCTGCCTTGATCATGCTCCACAGGCATGAGAGAGTCATTCTCCTCATGTAACACATACTTATTCAGAATTGCCATGGTCCCCAGTCCACACTGTCTTTCAACATTCATATGGTGGCTCTGCCATAGACAGAGTGATGGCAAAGTTATGTCATTTATTTATGAGATCGTGCATGAAATGGTGCAGTCACAGAAAGGGTTTATATTCTCAGAAGGATGAGAGAGCAGAGAGATATTAGTAAGGCAGGAAAATATTCTTTTTGTTTGTTTGTTTGTTTGTTTGTTTTAATGGAGTGAATTTACAACTGCCCAATTTAAAAATGAGTCTGATGCAGTAAAACTGAGACATGAGCCTGACACTGTTTTTCAGTAATGCTCCATCCTCTGGCAGTGTCTTTATTCAAGTGAACAACATGCTTAAGAAAAGATGCGGTTTTCTGCCTTGGTGAATTTAGCGGTACTGAAGTCCATCCCACTGCAATACCTGCTTAACTTCCAGAAACTCCCTAAGTACCTGCAGTAATCCACTCCTGAAGCAGTTCATCATCTCAAGTACAAAGATATCTACCTCTAAATGAATGTGCGTTCAAGTGTTCATTTCATTACAGGTATTTAGGAGGTTTAATTGTTACACAGTTAGCGGAATAATACGCTATTATTAAAAAAAAAAAATAACTATTGGATAACAATATAACAATGCTTACCTGGAGTTAATTACAGTTGGTTAGGGTAGGACTATATACTGGTGCTGCTAGAAAGCTTTTGTAAAGAAATGTATGTTTTGCCAAGACTTGAACAATCCTGTAGTCTGTTATCCCTCTTCCAAAAACTGGCAAAATAGTAAATAGGAAAGCAAAACCTCTCTAATAGTCTCATTCAGTTATGAAATACTGTGAAGGAGGTGCAGGATGAGGAGAGGAAGAAAATCTTTCTAACCTTTGCAGTAATTAGTTGTTTGGCCCAGAGATGAAACGCAAACTCCCTGCCTTGGATTTAATGCTTATTTAAATAGCAATTGATTTTATGTCCTAGAAATGATACAACCCACATAATGCCCATAATCCAAAACCAATAGAAATATTTTCAGACTTCTCACCCTAGTCTGTCCTTTTTAGTGACTGTTGCTTTTCTTCATTTTAAGAACTTATCTTACCACTCAAATGTTAACAGCCAATTCCTCTCTCTAGAAAACGTAGGTTTGAGTTACTGACTTCTTGGAGTCAAAGATTGAATGCGCCCTTGTTTCAGTGAGACAAGGCTCACAATAAGCTAGTGAACAAAGCTTTTCCATTTATGCACTGAAGTCGAAGAATAAGGTATTCAGCTAATCTAATTACATGTCCAAACAGGGCAAACCAAGTAGAAAAAGAAGACCGTGCGTTAGATTTGGATCTGTGTTACACTGCTGATAACTTCGGTAATGCTACTTCATATTTAAATTTGACTCTGTGTCCACTTAGCACCTCAATCCAAGTCTCAGAACCTGTAACCAGCAACCTGCAATTAACTCACTGTGTTTGCACCCTTCTGATTAGTCATAACACACCTTATTCTTATTCATGCAAATTGTTATTATAAAATATTTCTTCATTAGATCCGGCTGGTTGACTTCTTGGGGTTTTCTCTTTTCCACCGGAAAAAATAATTCACAGGAATAATGCAATTAAGAATGTTTTAAATCAATTCTATTAACTTTCTTTTGCTAATCAGTCTTTTCTTCCTTGGTCTCCTTTAAGTTTTATCAGAGGAGCTTCTTCTGTACCACTGCTTCTTCAAGAACTGTTGTATGAGCTGACTGTCCTCCCCTGGTTGCTGTGCATCATACATATCAGTGCAGGAAGTGCAATGGAAGGCCTTGGCCTTTAGTTGGGATGAGTGAGTTAGCTGGACAGTGCTTGCATTTGAATTGCAGCCAATACTATTAGGCAACCCCAACCTGAGCTACATCTTTCCCTCACAATGCTTTCATCTGGCATCATCAGGCAATAGCACTTTGCAAAATGCCGCACTGTTACAAACTGAGAATGCAAAGGGGAGGAGCAGCAAGTTGGAATGACAAAATATTGCCCTTCTCCTTCCCGTTCCTTAGGGATGGGCTGGCAGGGCAGAGAGATGGATTTTGCTAGAGACGGGGTGCAGTTCTGGTACTAGGGTGGGCACTGAGCCCTGAGCTTAAGCTTTTCTAGAACAGTATTGTAAATATACACCAAGATGATAGCATTAAACCATCATTTTGCAGCATCTGTATTTGCTGAGTACAGACTCCATCCAGAAAATGTTGACATGGTTAGTTTTGATGGAATTGTTTCATTTCCCTCTCCCCTTTTCCTTTTACTTTTTTTCTCTTGCCCCCTCTCCCTTTCTTTTATATTGTCCTTTTTTTCCCATAAGACAAACACAAGTGCAGCTATATGGGTAATTAAATTATTTTAGAGATGGATAGGAAACATGAGGCCTTCTACCTAATGATGAAGGGTTCATAGGCAGACTACAAAAAGGTCATGAAATTGTGGTAGCCTTTGTGTGATATATTTTGTCATTAGTTTTTTCATTATTGAAGAGTTAAGTGGTGAAATCTACTTGGCAAACTACCTTCTCAGTCACTGTGAGGATTAAGGATGCTGGAGGACCACAGAGATGAGCACAACCATCTTCCAGTCATGGAAAACATCGGTCTCTAGGACAGAACCCAAGGCCCACCTGCCAGCTTCTCAGTGATCCTGGCAAAGTCAGGCTCCTCATCAGTCCAGAAGGAGAAGGTCAAAACGAAAGTCATGGCCTTTTCTCTGTGATGCAGGAATGGAATTTACTTGATGCTTCCTTATGCCATCATCTGGGAAGATTTGCTCTAGAAAGCATCCAGTAATTCCTCAGACCAATTCTGGGGCTGCAGGCATGGCGTAGGAAGCATTTTCTTCATATGTAGGCAAAGTCATTTTGTCGTTGCTCTTCTGGGCTACTAGGATTTAAATAAAACATTGCTTTTTGGTATTATTTGAAACCAACAAAACCAGCATGTGATTTCCAGGAAGTGAAACCCTATTACTGCTCAAACAGCCTTCTGTCTTACCCCTACAATGGGTAAGTGGAGCAAAATCCTAGGTCTGTTAATGTCTGGAAGAACTTAAGGAAGAGTTGTGTTTTGAGCCTATGCAATATTTTGAAAGCTTAGGGACTTTGGTTCCTTCAGTCGTTAGTTAGTCAGACTTCTCTTACTGCAAAAATGGAGTTAAAGGCTTATTTCTGAGAAAAAAATTCAAACATGTCTAAAGATATAATCTTTCCCCATCACAGGAGTAAACAAGGATAGTATAAATGCCAGTGACGTATTAGGATGAAAAGCTTGTAACTGGAGGCTTGCTGCAGCCAAGCTAAAAATGTAGTTACTTCAGCAAATGCCAGTGGAATGAGAACCAGAAGTAGTAATGTTTTCAGCTAAGGCATATTAGCCTGTGTAGTACCTGAACATGAGAATACCTGCCCTACCTCTGTGCTGTTGTGATCTGATGCTGAGAGGCAGAGACACACGCAACAGCAGTAAATCATTTATTAGGGATAACATGGGAGATGGCCAAAATCTCTGCATCTAGAGAGTCAAACAGCATTCATGTTTTGGCTTTCCTCACAAAACACTTTTGCTGCTTAATTCCAGAAAAAGTTCTTAATGCTGAAGTGTTCTGTTATCTTCATGATAAATTTTATTGCAGAAGACCAGCTAAATTGAACAGACTTTAGCCTATCTCTGTAGTCAGTTAGCTCTCTTTCATTATATCGTCTGCTTTGTCATTTCCTGCCTTAAGTTTTTTCTTCAGTAGCCTTGAGCTTACTAATTTCTGGCTTGAGGCTTTATCTTTTCCATCTTCTTCTCTTTGACTCTGGTTTTCCTTTTCTCTTTGATTCAGACTTGACTAGTTTGTTTTTCAGATGTTTTCTTTAACACTTCACTCCTGAAGGCAGGTTTTCCACACACTTAGAAGTGCAGTGCATGTTGGGTGTGCTGATTCACAGTGTTTGCTGCTGTTTCCAATAGTCAAGTCCTCCATCACTACTGCTCCGTGTTCGTCACCTCCCCAGACCATGCTTGGTGTCCTGCCATTTTCATGTGCTACCCTCTACATCTGGTCCTGGCTTCCCTGTTGGAAGGGCTCATAGGCAGTCCTGTCACTTGCAGCAGCAGAAGAAATTGGCTTTTTTCTCTAGGAATTCTTGGTATCACACAAAGCTCACTGAAAGCAGCCTCTCAGTCCTAGCCATGCTGATTTGTCAGCAAAGGCAAAGCTTCCTTGTTTGAATTGGGGTAGAGGGAGAAAGAGATTATAAGACCCATTAACACCAATGCCTATGAAAAATAACTTCTACTGCTTTAATACTTAACTTTTATTTTGGTCTTTTCCATAGCAATGTTAATGGATCTGCTCCTCCTTCCCTGTGGTCACAGCTTTTTCGTTTTCACTTTCAGTCCATTTTCCCCACAGAGGACACCTGTAAAAGGAGGGTTTTTTTAATTATTATTACTTTAACTTTCTTTGACTTTCTTGTTGTTGGTTTTTTTTCTTGTTCCCTCTCTGATGTAAGGCTTTTCTTTTTGCAACCATTCTCTTAGCATGTTTTTGCTTTTTTATCAATTTTCATACATGCAGCAGCCTGCGGCTTACAGTGAGGTGCAACTCTTCTTCCAGACACACTGAAGAAACAGTGCACATTTGCTAGCTGTAAGGGATCTGTTAATAACCTGAAAATGACACAGTAAAGAAGCAGATTTCAGAGCAAGATTCTACTGCTGTGCACTTCTGTATAGCAGATTTCCGATTTCAGAAATAAAACCAGTTCTGAGTCTTTAACTTGGTAGGAATTTAAGTGGCTGCCCAAAGCTGAGGGCATTGGGAAGGTTGGCAAGACCCCGTTTTAGTACCTCTCTGAGGAGGTGCACCTGGTTACGGCTCTTCTTCTTACACGCTGCACTTTCATAGATTTTTCCCTCTGAACCTCCAGGCATCTCCACTGGCTCATCTTTTTCAGCCCCTGTGAAAGTGAAACCACTGCCCTTGGTATTTGCCACATATTCTCCTCTCAGGTTGTCACAGATGGTCTCACTAATTTCCATGCTGCAGTGAGCATCGGAAGGGAAAATCCTCTGTTCTTGGTGCAAAAAGACTCAGCTTCCTAATTTTGCCTCTCATTTAGGGGAAAAGTCTGTCTGCTTCTGCTTTTCCTCTGTCTTTTCTGCTTTCTTTCTTCTCCCCTTTTCATAGTGTCATTTATTATGAGAGTGACTTGTATCAGCAATGCAATTCCTCCAGCAAACTCACTCTGCTAATTTCAAGAGTCTGTTGGTGCTCTTTTATTCTTATCATGTTAGATGCAGTTATCCAGTTGGCATTCATGATTAGATTAGGAAAGACCTGCATTTGAAAAATTAGCATGATTATTTACCAGTTGGCAGCCTGTTCTCTTACTTCCTTCTCACCTCGCTGCTGGAAACCCTTAATCCACTACTCAGATGCATGAGTTGATGCCTTGCTATGAATCAAGAAAATGTCTTTCTACATTGTTAATTTCTGTGGCATGATCTCACCTCATGTTGTCTTCATAGACACATGCCATAGCATAACTTGATGAGATGTAACGTGTACTCTCATAGACAGTAGGGAGTCAGCATGCTGACAATGCCTCCCAGCAGCCTGTCTTTGGAAAGCCTTGCAACAGAAGAAGAAGAAAAAAAAAAAGACAGAGAGATAAAAGGTGGGTTGACTCACCTAGATCCTATGAAAGGGTGCACAAAAACAGCACTACATGAGGAGATGTGTGTCATTAAAAGCCTAATGCTCTCTATGGAAAATAATTGTCAGGGACCACTTTTGTTTTGTTCACTCTCTGTAGCATGTCTCCAGGACCTGCAGGCAGTTAACAGATAGAGAGCACAAGCCAACATCTGAGCCTACAGCTGCTCAGAGCCTGTTTCCAGATCAGTGAGTGTTAACTGGATGTCTAAGACAATGATTTGGAGGCTCAGAAGCCTTCCTAAACCCAGCAGTCAAACTCCACCTGGGTTTAAATTGACTCTTTTCACTTCTTACATAACAGGATTCCCTGAACCTTGTTTCTTGTGTTTCATGCCTCTGCTGAAATCTTAACGTTCTTCTGAGTGAACAAGCTGACAATTTTTACTGTTAAAATATAGATTACCATTCAACTTCCAAGCATTTTTGTAGGAACATTCACACTAGAGATGAGCATGCCTAGCCATGAAGCTCCACTTTATACTGGGACCTAATTCCTGCAGTTTAATTTCTTGGTCTAGTTTCCCACACACATCATCTCTCCTTCCTCCAGCCCCTCAAACTCTCCTAACTCGAATTCAGATCTCTTTCAGCATGCTCCTCCCTGTCTAGACAAGAGTCCAAAAGCAAGAGCAAGAAATAAAGACATGCCTCTCATCTAGACCTCAGTTTTGTTTGCAGTCAGCAAAGGATGAATAGGTGGGCCACACAACATTAGCCAGGGGCTGCTGAGATGTTTGTTCTTCAGCACCAGAGAGGGACATTTAATTCTAAGGCAGTAAATCCCTAGTGAGGAAATACTGCTGGTAACAATTTTCTGTTTAATCTGCTGGGATGCTAGTCTGAACCCCATGGCATATTACAAGAATGTCATCCCAGAGTTATAAACCTGCATGCTCTTCTGCCAAGGAAAGGTTTCTGCAAATACGCTGGAAGATGCCAACTAGCTGTTTGAGCAGCTTAGTAAATTCTAGGTAATTTTCTTCTTAGAAAAGTTGAAAGATAGAAAGGGAAAATAATAAAGAAAAATAATCTACAATTCCCTGGAAATTACCTAGAATTATCCCTTAGGAAAAGCACCAGGGAATGCATCAGGGGATGCTCTTTCCTCTCCTGCCTGCACAGCTGTTCACATGCCACTGCTATCTCATGAGTTTTTCACCCTTTACCTCAACGTCTGCAGCCTCCCTTTCTGCTCCCTCTCTGTCTTTGTCATTCAATCACATAGAGCTCTCCCCATGCAGGCTGCCCTTCCCAAGGAGCTGGCTGGTCCTCTCTGACTGCCGCTGCTTCCACCCTTGGTTCAGCTGCCTGGAGAGTTGTGCTTCCAGCCTGCCTGTGGCTGGACAGATGCAGGAGCAGAGAGGCAGCCTGACACATTTTTTTCAGGGGCAGCAGCAGGAAAGGAGAGCAGCTTTTTCTAGGGGCAAGCTTTCCTGAGCTGAAGATTCATCCAACCAGATCAGGACAGTTGGCCAGTATTTCCCAGGGCAAAAGCCCCAATGCCTCAAGCAGCCAGGAAGCTAGACATTCAAATGTCAGCAGCTATGTCATCTCCCTCATGCACACCAGCATAGAGGACAAGGCTGTTTTCCTCACTGTGGTGACCTTGCCAGTAGATGAGAGCAGGGTGGGAGCTGATGTAAGGTATGGAGATGAGGGCTGCAGCACTCAGGCCTCCAGAAGTCACCTTGTGTCTTAAAGAGTATGGGATTCACCTGTTTGATGAGGCAGGGTGCTGATAGGGTGAGCCTGAGCACTCAGGGCTGTCCCTTGCTCACAGAGAGCAAAGCAGCCTGGCTGTGGCTCCCTTTGGTATGGGCAGTGAACGTATCTTCTCCTCAAATACGTGCCTCTGTCAGAAACCACTTGCCTCCAAGTCTCCAGGTGCTCTGGGTAGGCCCACTGAGGACATCACTGTGCAGGGTGCCATCTCGCTATTGCCTGGTCATCCAGAAAGGAAAAATTCAGAGATGGAGGGGTCCAGCCGAAGCTGTGACTGAACAGAGAGGGTGAGGGAATGATGAAGTTAAAACAAAATCAAAAATAAAAGCCTCTCTCAATTTTTATGTAACTATGTTGACATACGAAAACTTAGCAACAGTTTATTTAAAGTGACTCTGTTACCTATTAAATTGCAAAAGATGGAGTCCTTTGGTATTCATGAAGAAGAATTCATTAATTCCATAACAGTTAACTTTAAAAACATAGCAGTGTGCTGAATGCTGATTACTGAGTTGTGTAAAAAAGAGGGGGGAAAAAATGAGAGCAATATTTTATTCTGTTATTTTCCTTCAAAGTTTATTACGTTACTGGCAGACACACTAACAGCTGTAACCCTATACTGCTCTCATGAACTACATTTCTCTGACTCCGAAGCTCCCTTCTCTGATTTGCCCACGTTTTGGGTGCCCAAAAAGGCTTGCAAGAGCTAAGCTAGGAAAAAAACATGGTGCCAGGCACAAAGTTAAGAGTTAAAGTGTGTGTTTTTAATGTGTCAGCAGTGTGCTGTATTATTCACACTTCTGCTCTGCAACTTGAAATTGAGGGTGGTAGAAACAAAATGTTCAAAACCAATCTAGATGATTTCTCAGGGGCTGCTGTATAAATGTGATAACCATCACCAGTGAGAATAAAGCAAACAGCAGGAAAAAAAGTAAGGAGCTTGGTCTCTGGTGAATTCACTCTGAGTCTTATGTGTCAGGAACCATTGTACTTATCATCTGAAATCCGACTCCCAGCCTTATCCCAGCTCTCCATCAGCCCTTGGATTGCAGTAAGCAAACTTCTTCTGAAGGATTGTCAGTTTGTAGTCAGCACAGGCAACGTGTCTCTGTCAGGAACAGTAATGCATGTCGACAAGTGCACATTAATTTTAGATTATTCATCCTGACAAGGCTGTTGATTTGGAGGTTTGCTGCAACTGTCGGTTTAAACAGGCACAGAAAGAAGCTGGAGGCATGAACAAAAACCAAAAGGGGACTTCTGTGAGGGGAGCTAATATCCTGATGAAAAGTCTTCCTAAATTTGTCTAGAGCTCAGTTTTGAGCTTGGAAAGCTGAAGTGAGATAGAAACATATTTCAGGGCCTAGCAGCACAGGAGATGTAACCATGGCAATTTAACCTATTCAGGCTGAGATAGGAAGAAGAAGGATCGAGTTCCTTCAGTCCTTTTATACAGAAAATGCTTCATGTACAATAAAGGATGAAGGAAATGTTGCCAGCAAATGAATAAAGGAAATTAAATAAACAGCCCACGTGGTGGGGTACTGTCCTGTGCTCCAGAGCTGCTGGGGAAATGTCACACTCACATTGTGTGACAATGTTGTCAGTCCTCACAACCAGGGCTAACAAAAATGCTGCATTAGATTTTATCCCCAGGAAAGTTAATGGTAACACACACAATCACACTCCCCAACTTGAAATAAGAAAAGATTTTGCTTTGCATTACCAAGGTGAGGTCTGTGAAGGACTTCTCACACAGAAGCATGTGGAGAGATACAGCTTACTGGTGTGTGGATCAAAAGAGCATTCAATTCTGAAGGAAACAACAGAGTGTGCAGGAGGAGTTTTCTTCAGCATGTGGAAATCATCCACTTCTGATATCTTCTGTGAAAAAAAAAGGTGTAATTGCCTTGCTACCCACAAGACTCCCAGTACCCATGTGCTCCCAGGGCCGTGGAACACTTCAATGAGTTGCTATTGTGTCAAGTGATGGAAATGCATTTGGAAGACTTTGGGAGCAACTTCATGAATCATCCATTTTCATGGATCACAGGTCATTTAAACAAAAAAAGACGAACAAGCAGTTGATAAAATTACTAAGCTCCTGTTCACACTACTTTTTATCTTTCTGAGTTTTTACCCTGAAGCCAACAAAACTGAGTGAGTAAACTCCAGTCAGTGTCTTCAAGGGACTTGGAACATGTCACAGAGTAAAACTATCTGCCATCCGCATGAACAAGAGGAGTATCTATATAAGAAAAGAAGGAGAGTGGGAAATACTGTGTATTCAGGTTCCATTATTTGTTTTTTTAACAGATACAGGTAGATACCAAAATACTGGTGGATGTGATAGCCTCAGTGTGCCAGTGTGATAGCATTGTTGTGCCTTGCTCTTACAGGGAGGAATTCCACAACTGTGACGTGGGAGGCTGATTCTGTACCTCCTACCATCAAGCATCATCATTTGCTTTTCTCTGCAAATTACATTTTTAATGTGCTTTGCACAACTACAGGCACAACTTCATCTTTTGATAACCACAGTTTAATAGTCTTCAAATTCACAGTCAGACAATAGTTCTTGTCATGCATAAACTTTCCTATTATTAAAATAAAATTATGGTAAAAACTAACTTACTTGAGATTTCCATACAGAGAGGACAAAGAGCTAAAACTGCTATTGTCTTCGAAACATCAAAAGCAAGCAGACTCCATTCCAAAGGTCCAAGTGTTTGACATTCTCCTTAAGGAACATAAGGACCATTCTCCTTAAGGCCTATTGACTGTTAGCATTTGCAGTCGTGGTTATTTTGGTGAATATGGACCTGACCATTCCAAATGTGCAAGATTTCAGACCCAGGTTTCATTTTTTTCTTACAAAAATGCCACCTTCTGTACCAGGGGTGGCAGGGCGAGAAGTTGAGGTACTGTATGGACTTTACTAATGAGGTTGCTAAATGTCAGTGTTGCAAAGTCTAGCAGAAATGACAACCAGGTCTCAAGAGACTGATCCTTTTGTAATTTTCATTGTGAGTGCCAAAACTCACGGCTATGATGGTGTAGTGCTGTTGGCTAGTGATTAGAGTGTTTCCCCAGAGACTGTTTTGCTACCTGTTTATCATACTCCTAACCTAGACCACCTGTGCTATTTAAGCTCTGGTTTTCTCTGTGGCAGGAACTGGGCCAATGACTGGGGAATCAATATTGGAGGAAGAAAGTGGTTGATTAACCTTGGCATAGAGCCACCTGGCCATGAAGAAAGGCTTAGTTTTCAAGTGCATAGAGGTTGCCACTGAGAAACATCAGTGTCTCACAGTCACATGCAGCTGAATGCTCAGCAAAGGCAAGGGATGTCTCCAGCTATGTGGACTTCTAGAACAAGACACAGAGCAGGGTGGGTGCAGTTTTCCCAACAGAGGATGAGCAGTCCAAATGAGTAATTGACTAAATAGCATGAAATCTGGCAATACTCAGTCATCTGAATTCAGGTGAAAAATGCAGGCTGAGATACTGAACCTGCTGCTGCTCCCAGCAGCAGCTGTAATCTGGGAAGCATTGCACACGTTCCCTCATGCCAAGTTTACCAGCCACTTGCAGCTGGATAGGTCCAAAGAAGAGAGCCCTAATCTAGCCTGACTTTTGAACCTTAGGAAGCTGCATTTGGGGGGGGGGGTGTTGTTTTGGTTTTTTGTTGTTTTTTTTTCTGAGCACATATGCACCTCTGTCTTAATTTCATTTTCCTTTTACACCCAGAACTTCGTACTATACTGTTTCTTCCCTTTCCTTTCCCTCCTGCTTGCCTCACTGTGCACAGATACACACAAAGAATGGCCAAGACTGTACTATGACCTGCAATTTATTCTCTATTTGGAAAGGGTTTGGAAGGGGCAGACAACTTCCCCTCAGACTGCAGCAGACTGTGGTGAGTTTGATTATATGAAGAAAACTTTGTTTGAAGTCCTAATCAATATCAGCTAACTTATTTCTAAAGATTATGGCTTGTGAGTGCAGTGGCATTAGAGGGTGGAAGGATGAGGTTTATGGGCCCTATGCTCCTGAGGAAATCTAAATGGGAAAAACCAGACTGGAGTTGTGAGTGGAAGATTTTGTAGGATGGCCTTTGAAATCAGATTAAACAATGAGTAAAATCTGAGTAAGCAACTCTTCAGCCATCACCGTTCTGTGCTCTCAAATGCCTTACTCTTTTACACACTGATGCTTACAGAATTTTTCCCTTTCCTTCACCCATAGCTGTTTCACTAAGATTAAATAACAAACTGCAGGATTTTCTAATATTTGAGGGTGCTGTAATTTTAGTGGTCATCCTTAATCTTTTTTCCCTAGCACAGCTCTTCCTCTCATCAGCTTAATATTTAAACTGGAACCAATTTTAATGCCTTAATATACAAACACATTTATGTAAAAATTGATTCAATATTTAAACTTGTTCACTTTCAAACACATTTTATGCTTCAGCTGTTTCAACTTGTAGCTTATTTCAAACATGGAATTGATTCCAAAATTAAGCAGTTTTAAATGTTCAATGAATTTATTTTAAGCTCTGTGTGTGTTTGAGATACCTGTATTGAGAAATGATTTTTTTTTTTTGCTGGTGCTTTTGCAGTTCATAGTATGTCAGCAGTTTAAAAGTCTGCACGTATGACTATTTATAACTTTCCTACAGTTTTAATGAAGTCTGCTATGTGACTTAGAAAAAGGCAGATGTGTACTCTGTGCTGAATATGGTAGTTAGACCAGCTAACCACAGAAGAAATGTGTTTTTGTCTTTAAAAAATGTTTGTTGAAAATTAGTTTTAAAATCTTACCAATCTGCCTGTCTCTGTATTTAAATATATAAAATAATGGCATATCAAAATGTGCCATTTCCAAACATAACTGTGAATCTAGGTTGTATTTGTGGAACAGCTTGGACAGTCAGGAATGAGATGTGATGGTGTGTTAGCTAACAGGGAAGAAGGTCTGCAATCGCCTCATGTCTATTGAGAGGATCCCAGCAATCTTAGTCAATTCTCTCCTCTGTGTGAGAACCTGCATACTCTGAACTCTGAAAAAGAGTATTGGGTATTTCAGGAAGGAGAATTTTTGCCTCTGGATCCTAGCACCGTTGTTCCACTGTGTAAAACAGACAAATATTATTTGGAGTGGAAAATGGAAACAGGTTTCCAGACTCTCAGGTGAGTATCTTAACCACAAAGCTATAAAGTCCCTCTCGTTTCTTTTTTGTACTCATGGATGCTTAATTATTTATGCAAAGTGGAATAAAATAAACATGAGACAGTAAAGGCAACACATAACCAAATTTCTTATGACCCTCTGGATATGGAAGTCCAATCTGAAATCCTTTCTTTCCCTGTTTCAAAGCAGAGATTTACAATCTGTTTTCCTACTTCAAGTATATGTAGATTGCTCCAAAGTGTATTATTAGAGCTTTAATTTTTATTGATTTTTTTTTTTTCCCAAAGAGCTCAAGCAGCACTGAAATCTCTTTTCAGTTAAAGTAAGAAAGAGAACAGGAGGAGAAAGGGTGAAGTGGGAGCTTTTGATTGATTTTTGTCCTTTTCAGTGGTGAGGAGTGGAAAAAATAAATGTGGTGCTTTTTTGTTTTGTTCTGGCTATTGAGAAAAACCCTCTCTGGAAGACTTAATGTTTTGTAGCTGCTTTTCTATATAATAGTAGAAGAACAGAATCTCCATTTTTTCAGCTGGCATTACTTTCTTTGTGGTTTTATAAGAGAGAAAGAATACTGAATGTTTGCAAAGACCTTTGCAGTGTGATGTGTTTTTATGGTAAATGGGAAAAGACATTTTTTTGTGGTCTAGTTTGTATAAATGATCAGAGGTACTCTGCTTCTGTTGTTATTGATCTGCTATTTTTAATGAGTGTTAAAAGAGAAAAGGTTAGATTATTGTCAGATGACTGCTTGAAGCCTTTTTGATGCTTTTTATAAGACCTTTCCTTGCAGCAGTTATTTTCTGTCCTTCTGAGAGTGCTAATTTTGCACATGCTTTTAATATACTTCAATCCAAAGCAAAAAAAGCTCAGTTAAATTACTTCTCAGGTTGGTTGTAATGTATAAAAGTAGAAAATAATTAGAACTTCAGCTATTTTTCAAGACTTCTGTAATTTCAAAATATTTTTGGTCTCCAAAATGAAATATGTAACATCAGTTAATGATGTAGATGAGCTGTTTTTTTTGTTCTCTTCAAATTAAAATTTCTGAGTTGTGAACATCTGAATGCCAGCTAGAGCACACGTATTAGCTGCTTTCATTTCAGAACCATTTGATACACAAGTATTATCACCAGAAAACTTCAGACTAAGAAGTTATATGTTATAGATGCATACCAACATCATCTGTAAAAGCAAGGAGGTTTCACATTTGTATAACTTCCTAGATTTTCATAAATTCAGGTTTACAGTATCAGACACATTTTATTTAAAGTTTAACAAAACCATGGGTAGCAGAAGATGATTGCATGGGTTTATCAAGAGCTTAGGGGTACTCAGAAGATAGTACACATGCACACACACTTCTACTGAATAAGTTGCTATGTCATATTTGCATATTTCTTTCTGTCAGTTTGTGGTTTATGGTCAGTTCAGGTACTGCCTAGTGTGTTTTTCCTATGAGGGACAGCAGCAATAAGCCAATGAAAAAATTCAGGTGCTCAGCAGTAGCAGAATCAGAGAGTGAGAAGTGCAGCCAGTCAGCATCTGGGTAGATGACAAAAGCAACCTGAGTCTGCATATATCCTAGTTAAAACATGCCCAGGACAACGCTCTGGTATTTAGAACAGTAGGCATAAGATAGCCATGAGACTGGGGACTATTCTGACAATCCTGATAGACAGATGACCAACATCCACTGCCCAGGTATCATTATTTAATTTACTACGGTAAAGATAGCCTAACAATTCACATACAGAGTTACCTTTCTTGGGGCATACCCCAAACCCCAATGATAGTACATGGTGCTACATGAACTTACCTGCTTGTTTCCAGAAGCAATATTACTCTTGGGTTAGTAGCTGCCATTCCTGTGCAACTCTCTTCCCAATGGATGCAGTAGTGCTGTCCCTGGATGCAGCTGGACTGTGCCCAGAGTTTCTAGGGTGCACAATTCTGTCCTTGAGCTTTTGTGGGCATCACAGGAGCTTCGTAGGAGTAGTTCAATTCATCCAGGGTGAAGGCATAGCCTTAATTTTGAGTTTCAGTTCCCTATGTTGGAGGCTGATAAGGAGCCAGGTCTATGGTATCAAAGGCAGAAGAAGGAGGAGCGGAGAGCGGTCCTGGAACGAGTGGGTGGGCTGGACTTCTAAAGACAGGACCTCTGTCCCTCTGGCAGAACAGACAGCCATTAGAAGCTCTGCCTGCAACCTGGTGAGGAGGAGTAGCCATAGTGTCATCTCCAAAGTCCACTTTGCTAAAGAGAAAGATGGTGATACTCAGTTCACTGGTGTGAAACATAATTAAGATGCAATCTGAAGGGAGATCAAGAAAGTTCTCTGTGTGTGAGCAGTGTGATACATGAATCTGTTCTAAACTGTGGTTTGATGTATGAGCTATCGAGTAGATAGAACATATACTTGTATACTTCCAGTACTTAAAGGCTGGGAGATCTGAGTCCATGTACTCTTTTAATGGGTTATCTGCATTGATGTAAGATCCAAAAGGCAGATCAGCTGCAGCATTGTATCTGTTTTTCTTGAAGAAACTGTGACCTAGAAGATCTAAAAGAATTAGATGGAGATGAGCACAGGAAGTCTTAAAAGCCATCTGTCCTAACTTGCTATATATATTTATGAAATGCACCATGCACAGTGCATTAGGCTGCTATTTCATTAGCTACACATTTTGAAAAGAACTTTGTCTTTTAAATAGCTGTTGTAAGAGTAAAGAATATCATTACATCAAAGGAAATATTCATATAACCCAAAAGATCTAGCATAAGCCCTCAAATGACAGCAACCTATGGACAGTACCAGAATTCTTTGTATACCTCTAGCCATAATGCAAATCTGTAAAAAGTTCCAACAAAATGTCATCTTTTATGCAATAATTTCTAACAAAAGGACCTGAAGGCAGGCAAAATGAGTATGACCAGCTGATCAGTTTTCACCACAGTAATATTGTCACTGAAATATGTTTTAAATGCCATGATTTGTTACCTCATAAGGCAGGGTTTGATACCTCTCAGAGACATACACATGGACTGAGCAAGCTTGAGATTTACTTCCCTTCTGAAGATGGCCTTGGGATGTTCTGCCCTGTGGGATCCTTCCTCACCTCCTTGACATTATCAGACTCTCCTGCCACTATTACTTCTGCTGATGGGGCCAGTTTTGTAATTCTTACATTGCCAGTCAGCTCCTCTAAGCAAGGGTATGGAGGTGGCATTAAGTTTGGGATGCAGTCATGTCTCAGCCTTTGTCTCTCTGAGTTAGGAGTCAAGACTCTCCTTATGCTAGAAATTTGCTTTGAAGAAGTGCAGCATTGAAGCAAATGTGCAAGTTACCACAAAGCATCCCAAACTCGTTGAAAAATCTATACAGTTATTTAAGAAGACAGAGTAAGGACAAGAGATACAAGGCTCCTATTCCTAGATAGTGGACAAGCAGAACAGAGCATACCATACTTTGAATGCTGTTCCTTATTTCTTTATGTTTATTTAGATTAACTTCCAGTCCTATGAGAGAATAATCTTGAATTCATTTTTTTGCTATTCTTTTCAAATGGAAGAACACATACCAGCTGTAATAGAAAATCTAATGAGCTGTTAGTGCATTAGCAGGATTTTTTCTAACCATCAGATTTTATGCGCCTGAGAGTTAAGTAACGAAGAACGATTAGTTTAGACAAAGAAATCAATATGCCTTGCATGAAGTGTTTCCTGAGTTCAGAACAAACTCTCAGAACTGTCTGTAATTCCTTCACTGTAGCCATATATTTTGAAAGCTGTGGAAAATCACAGCCATGCAGAAAATGTTCTAAAAATAAACATGAGCATAAAATTCTCCCTACCTCACCCCAAACACAAAAACACAGAAAAAACCCTACATGCATTTGTTTTCCTTACTTCAGTCAGAAAAAGGAGATTTGCATTTGCTGTTTAGTCCAGCACACATGATTCATGGACGAGTGATGAAAATTACTACAGACAAAAAGACTTCCATATGAAGAGATAGTGAAAATCTGGAAGATGTTTAGTCTGGAGATTAAACAAATAACTTGAGGCATAATAGAGGCATACTGCATAACAAATAGTATAGAGGAGGCATTTGGGAACTCCTAATTATCTTTTCCATATAACCTATAGCTGACTATTCAGAGGAAATATATTTTTACCCAAAAGCACAGTTAAATATGATATTCATTGCCACTGGCTATCACTGAGGCCAAAAGTCTAGTAAAAAAATGTTAAAAGGTTAGAAATGTGTATGGACATTAAGTCTGACTTGTTACTCTGGGTCAGCTTAAAAATACAACAGATCATAAAGCCATACATATTCTTCCAAGAGGGAGCCAGAGACTAACATATTTTTGAAATCCAGTTTGTTCCACTGTTGTGGTTGCAGAGTTTTTGCATGTTCCATGTAACTTCTATTACCAGCAACTGGCAGAGGCAAGAGCCTGAGAGAGGGGGGCCAATGTTCTGCATTGGCTTAGCAGGATTTGTACATCTCTATGATGGAAATAAAGCAGGGCTGAAGTGTCAAGAGGCCAGCCTTGCCCAAACATAGGATCAGTTACATCTCCAGTATAGCCTGATTTTAAATTTATTTGAGAATAAGTTACAAGAGCCTCCCCATGCAGCCTGCTGCAATGCCTAATGAGCCTTGTCCTTGCAAGATCTCCCTCGCGTCTGACCTGATTCTCTCTTGCTGGCAAGGAGGCCTTCTGCATCAGCTGTCCACCATGGTAACTGAGAGTAGGTTGTGCCTTTCTTCTTCACAACACACTTTTATGTGTTTGAGGACTGTTACGATGCTGCCTTCTTAGTTCTTTCTTCTTTGGCTAATTAACTTCAGGCTTTTCTCTGAAGTCGTATTTTCCAACCTTTTATCTGCCTCAGTGCTTGCCTCTGCCCTCTCTCCTGTTGAGCCTCACATTGGTTGAAGCATAGTGGCCAAATCTAGATGCAACTCCATGTGAAGCATTCTCAGTGCCACGTATGATAAGAAAGGCTGTTTCAGATATCTTACCTTTTCCCTGTTTATACATCCCACTATCATGTTTCCTCTTCTTGTACCTGCAGAACATTTTTGAATCTTGTTCAGTGTGTGATCCACTACAACCTCTGAGTTTTCCCTAGAACTGCAAATTGCAAATTATTGCCCTCTGGACATGCACAGCTGATTAACCAAAGACAGTATATACTTTACTTTTCCCCTCTCAAATTATATCCAGTGTAGAAGAAGAAATGGGGTACCCCTTTCGGTTGATGAGATTTTGTAATATACTGTGTGAGCATGATAATATAAAAGCCCTTATTCATTCATTTTCTAAGTATAATTTAGCTTTCATTATTTATTACAATAGCAAATCATGTACTTGCAACATCCCATGCCAAAGTCTGAATTCTCTATGACTAAGAATCTCATGACAACATTAAAGCAGTATTGACGAATTTGGTCATGCATGGATTTGCAAAACAGAAGCTCTTGCAGTTTTCATAAAAGTCAGCAATAGTCTTAGAGAAGTATGTGATCTGACTAGTTAAGTTCCTTCAGGAGTTAATGACTGTTGATCTTCAAGGGAAGATAAACTACAGAAAATGTATCAAATCAGTAAGTGACTGGCTGTTTTGACCCAAACATAAGCAAAGGTTTTGTCATTGATATTACAGTGAACAATAAACATAATTCTTAGGTATGTTAATCTCATGTTATATGCTGAGAGTAAAAAACAAATATTCAAAGTGTAATGAAGTGACTATCGAGAATTATTTGGTAATTATTAATGTCTTGAACTAAAATTTTCAGAAGTTACATAATATTTTTTTCTAATTTCCAAATGTGATTCTTTTTACTCATTCTGTAGAGAAACGTTTTCAAGTATCCATAGAAAATAGATATCTAAATTGCATGTTTGCTCTTTCAAATTACACAATTGTGTAAGATGTGAAGAGTGTGAGATTTCTGGGTAGATACACTGGCAAAAGTTCTGGTGTAGCCACAGCTGTATTGACATTAAACTGCATTTTTATTTTTCATGGAAGCTTTTATGACAACATGCTGGTGGAAGGACAGGGGTTCATCCAACCTTTTCTAGCTTGTGAGAGTTAAAGCTTTCTAACCCCAGTGAAGACACATGCCCAAAGATAATCCACACACTCACTGATTTTCAGCAGTAATCAGCCTGGTAATTAGCTCCCAGGATGCCTTCAAAACTCCCAGCTGCATGTCTTGCCTCCATGCCTTTGCATGTCGGTCAATTCTGATCAGTATCTGCCTCCAGCATGGGAGGAAGAGGAGGATCTGCTTCCTCCCGCCTACTGCCACAGGTACACGTGAAGCAGCTGCAATTGACCAGCTATTCCTTGGCCAAGAAAAGACAGAAAGCCACCCGCTCTTGGCTTTGATTAGTTTATTCTTCCCAGAAGAAAAGTGGAGAGCCAAAGAGAAGCTGTACCACTTCCTGAGTTATTCATTTGTTCATCCGTTCTTAACATCAGCACAGATAAACGTGCGTATCCTCAGTTTAGGCAGATGGCTATATTTCTGTTTAGATTTTAAATTCAGGGAATTTTTTTTGCTGGGTCTTAAAATTTGAGCCCAAACTTGGCATGATCTGTTGCTGCTGCCATTCATAGCTAGGGATTGTGCTCAGCAGTGAGGGAGAGGGGTTGTGACTAGACAGAGATGTTCTTTTTTTCTGCTTTATTCTCAGTTTCTGCTAATCTAGTGGCATTGATCTGCTGCTATTAATAAAAGCAATTGTTTACCTCATTCATCTGCAGACTCCTAATATCCTTGCAAACACAACAGTGGTGTTTGATTGTTTTCTATGAAAATGTTTTCCTTCTTCATTCTCCCATTTAAGTACAGATGAAGGCTATTAACATACCACAGCTATCTGATCATAATCAAGACCTTGCAACTTGATTTTATTTAATGAATCTTTAAGCACAGGAAAGTTTTATTATTTATTCAAAGCGAGTCAAGTCTCTTGTATGGAATATAAAGGTTCTTTCTAATTCTGCAATTCTTTGTTTATTTGAAGTTCAAAAGAAGAAAAACAAACTAAAACTTGTCTAACTTTTACTTTCTTTTTTATTTAAAGCAATGCAACTTGCAAAACAGAAATCTCTGCAAAACCAGGCTTGGCATATTACTGCTCAGGCCTCCACTTAAAGAAAATATCTGTGATTTGCTGGGCTAGATTGGCCTTCAGAAGTAACACAACCTGGCTGTTAAGGAGTCAGATATTCCTCTAGACAGAAAAAGATTGGCATGTGCCAGTACTGAAATACCAGTTCTGGATAGATAGCATAGAGGTCTGTGGTCTCCATATCTCTGGTCCCCTGTTATCCAAACCATTGACAAGCTAGTTATATTTATCTTCACAGCCTCCTTAGGAATATTGATGATCCCTTACTCCCATTTTCTGCCTTCATGTAAGGGAAGTAGCAAATGTTAGTCATAAGCAACTAAGGGAAGGAATGTTTCCAAAGGTTTCCATGGGCATGTTTTGTTCTTATCTTCAGGCTGTGTATGAGCCTCTGAATGCACAGGAAAAGAAGGGAAAGGACATCAATTGCTCACAAAGCACTTTCCTTGGTTAGTCCCAGAAGGTGTCATGGGAAGAAGCAGGCAACACATTTGAATCCACAGTTCCCTTAAAATCCTTCTAGGCCTTGTGTATGAGAAAAGGGCTTGTGAACACTTGGAATGAAGACCCTCTGTCAGGGATTCTTCTTGCACTGGGAGGGAAGTATCTAATAAGCCATTCATGAACCCAAAGGCAGAGGAAAAGGGAGATTTTTTTTTTTCCATTTGCATGTAATTTTGTTTCTAAAGGGTGCTAACAAAACTCTTGAGTTTCTTCTGCTGTTTTCTTTTGCTTTATTTTGCCTTGCAGACTCAATGTAGATAGGCAGACAGAAGCTGAGGTTTCTATTCTGTCATATGCATCACCCTCAGAAGTGTTTACAGACAGGTAATTAATCACAACCTGCCTAATTGCAGTGAGGCCAATAGAACTGCATGAGGGTCAACACTGGCACAGTTTGCCCAATTAGCCATTCGTGCTTGGTAGCTGTGTAAAAGACATTGCCACTCCAGAATCTACATCTGGTTTGCAAAGTATGCAGTCAGGAAATAAATGTGCACTTTACTCTCAAGCTGGGTGTATTTTATGCAGAAAATCAACATGAAATAACAAATATAGACACCCACAATGCGATTTTTTGCTGTAGCAGAACTTCCTGGGATAACACTGCATTTTAACGTTCCTGTTTATCCTGTGGGACATAGAGCTCTTGGAGGTCATGAAGTTTTCTTATGTACATGCCTTTTTCTTTTTTTTCTGAATTTAATCATGGAGTTATACCTACCATAGGACTCCAAGGAAATCTGCAGGTTCTACACAAAGCGACAAAAATCTACCTTTTCCATGCAGACACCCTATTGTCAGGCTCACCTCAACATCTCCCCACAGCTAACATCTCTTAATTACAGGCAAACAACACACAGGCCTCAGCTGTGATGTGGTCATTGAGATGCTTAAAGTTACTCACTTCAGCAATTCAGAGTAGTATTAAAATGTATGATCCCTAGTAAATGAGATCAGAATTAAGGGCAGACCTGTAAAGCAAAGGCAATTTGGAAATGGCAGTAATAATTATGAGCCCACTCACTTCCCCGAGACATGAACAACTGAATGTCCAGTGGTAGCATAGGTACTGCAGGAGGCAGAAAAAGGAGGAAGAAGAGATCATTTGGGCAAAAGCAAAATAAAGTCTGTTTCAATCAGAGAGAGAGCTACCATTTCAAGCCAGAGCTGAGGAGCAGAAATTACACTTGGCATCCCTTGTTCTTGTGGCAGAATGAGTGCCAGAATGGTCCCTGGGACCTGCCCATTTTGCCTGCACTTCAGGCCTCAGCTCAGCCCAGAATGGACATAGTTGTGCCTGCACCTTCTCCCCGCTCTGGGCATTCAGCTGGGTCCTGAAGGATCAGAGACCACTGTAGGCACCTGGAGGGCTCTACATCACTGAAATTGCACACCAATACCAGGACAGACAAAGCCCCCTGGGACCTCACCAGGATGCTCAGGAAAAAGGGAGGCTGCTAAAAAGACCCAGACCAAAAGAGAGGCAGACAGTGTGGAGAAAGAGGGACCATGGAGAAGAAACAGACTGTGAGGAAGATAAAGATGAATTGGTCACTGGCTACCCCAGATCTGTATCTCATTTTGCTAGTGCCCCCTTGCATTTGCAGTTTACTGAAACTCATTTGCAGCTTTGTCCCATCCCAGATACACCACAGCTGAACACCTCAGTAAGTCTTCAGAAAAATTGAATGAGTGTTCCCCTTTGCTACTTTGCTTAAGAAAAAAGTTACAATTACTTCAGTTTTGTGACAGTCATTCCTTCCTCAGCTGGCTCCTTTGAGTTCTTTTCTCACACACTTCTGTTCCCCTTTCTGCTTCTTTTATGTGGTATTTTTGGTAGACAAGCCATGAAAAGGAAATGCAATAAATACAGTGTGTTCAACCATTGCCAAAATCTGGAGTCACGTCACAGAGACAGAGGGATCTAGGGTTTACTGTGTAATCTTGAATATGTGAAAACTGAAACAGGTAATTGCGGGGCTCAGATCTCAAGATGAATGCTACAGGCTGTTTTGGGTTTTCTGTACTGTCAAAAGAAATCATAAACATAACATAAACAAGTCATAAAACATAATAAGTATTATTGTTAATGTCTTTAAAACAAACGAAGAAGAAAAAAACCCCAACAAACAGAATGTCATTTTGTAATAACCTAGTGTGCTGGATTAGAAGCAAATTCATTCCATTGCTCAGGACCAGTCTTAAATAAGCCTTCTTTAACAGGTATTGCTGCTGTAAATTGCATGCCTCAGTTTATTTGCTAAGGAATACAATTAAGCCAACACAAAGTAGGTTGGCTCACTTGTAATGAGAAGTAAAGCTACTGATTCTTTGCATTATGCTGTCAGGTTTAATACAATGGTTTGTTGGGGTTTTTTTCTCATTTCAGTTCTTAATTACACAGTTCTTGCTGAATTCTCTTTTTAACACACAGAATGGAGTGATGCCTTACCTTCTTACCTTAGCATCTAAAACACAATCCTACTGAGTCTCAATGTGTCTTTGTTGGACTTAATTAAAGCCAGACATTCACTGCTTCTGATAAAGGCAAGTATTTCCTCCCTGAAACTAAACAGTGCTGAGACCATGGACCAGCTCTGTGCACTGTCAGTGCTTAGGCTGGGGCTGGCTCTTTCTGCCCATCCCCACCAGAATGCACCAACCAGGGCTTCTGTTTAGCTTGTGAAGATAAACCAGGCTGCTAACAAATGGCTTATGGAGCTGGAGTAAAGGAGAGTAGGGCGGAAAACAATGACTTTGTGATCTGGTAGTGCAGAGCAGGGCATGTTCGAAGGAAAGGTTGGGTAAGGGAGAAGGGCATCTCCCTGAGTCCTTTGCATCAGCAGCAGGTACAGAGAGCATTGAAAGGGAGTACAGAGACATTGGGAGCCCTTGTTATAGTACGTGCCGTGACCCAGATGTAGTGTCGACGTAAATTGGACTGCTGCATTCTTACAGTGGCAGGGACATACTGTACCATTTCTGGTGAACAGAGCAATCTGAATAGTGGGAAGAGAGGGGGAGGTTTTGTTGACTTTTTTTTTAAACAACAACTATACAAATCAGCTGAACAGCATATTTACTGGATTCAAACAGCATTTTTTCCCTGCTTGTGGCCAGTTTGTATTCATGCTGATGGCTACCTTATTCTGTGAACTGTTCATAAAGTACTTTCTTAATATGCATTAATGGCAAGTTTGGTCCTTGCTGTGTAGCTATATTGGGAACAATCTAGATTGATGCTTTTTTTCCACTTTTGACTTTCTGATGAATATGACCTATGACTTATAGACCAGTTCTGCTCTCTTGCCTCAGACATTCCAAAGTGATCTCTCTCAGCTCTAGCTATCACAACATAGACTTCCACGGGACTGCTTGTGGACTTCTGTCCCACTCTCTACAAGCCAGGGAATCAGAGTGCAGGGCAGACAGAAAACACTGATTATTTTAGATATGACATGTCTGAGTGATGTTTTTCTTCTGCCCAGCATGACAGGGATTTCCAATGCAATTATGAGAGAACGTGAGTACCCTTCACAAGTACTGATGAATCATTTTTTCTGCTCCTCCACAAAAGCATATCATAAAAGGAGGAGATTAGAATAAATTCTTTGGTATAAATTCAAGCATACCATACCTGTCATAATTAAAGACAGAAGGTATCAGACCAAGTGAATTTGGAAAATATTGACTGTGGGCAAAAAATGTCAGGAAAGAAATTCATGGTGTTTATTTCACTGTGAGGTCCTAGGCTCTATGCTTCTCATGTTCTCTGCAACAGCTGCTTAGACCTTAGGAAAAAATCTACTTTCTCTCCTTCTACTCCACTTCTTTGTTTCTCACAAGAATGATCCAACTGAAATATTAAGGAAGTTGATGTTGAAGTATTGTTGTCACTTGGGGTGGTTTTTTAATGAAGTATTTCAACTCTCAGGAAAACTATGATCATCTGATTGCTACTTAGGTTTAGTGGTTTAGTTCCCCACACCATTTTATGTGTGGACCCTCAAAACAGTGGAACTGTTTCCCACCTGCAACAGAGCTTAGAAAATTGTCTGATAATATGTAGCCATGAACAAACTGCAGAGAAAAATCAAGGTTGATTGAGACTCCTTCAGTCTTCTGCATATGCCACCTCTGAATATCACAAGACATGGTTTCAGCCTCAGCCTCATAATGATCTGAGGTTGCTTTTCCCTGAAAAGATGAATATTGATTTTTTTTTTATCAGTTGTTGTCACCAGTGTTTTAAGCTTCACCAATGGGCTAAAAGAACAGGGCATAAAATGCTTCTAAATTCTATTTCATATCTGGTAGAGGTCTGTGTGGGCATTGTGGAGTTGGCTTCCACTCTCTAAACATTTTTTTTATTATGTCTGTCATGCTGAAAATGCGAAACAGAAGTAAATACTGATTTGGCATCTGTCTTTTGAATGAAGGAGGTTTAGTTCTATGTTCTCAACTTTCCTGCAGTATAATAATGCAAAAGAGTTTGATGACATTTATACAAGTGAATCCATCACCCCAGTGATTACCTGCAAAAGCACACAGATACAACTATGCTCATATTCCTCTCCTGTATGGGCAGGATATTTCTTACTCCATAGCTATTTCCTTGAACCTCTGTGAGAAAAAAAAACAACAACAAAACAAAAACAAACAACAACAAAAACTGAACAACAGACAAAATCCCATATCAGCTGTAACAACAATGAAAAAAACCCACTTTGATGTTTTAAAATGCTGTATAGCTTTAAGGTCTCTCATTTTGCTTGTTACACAGTCTCCTTTTTTCCAATTTTCATTTCCTCCTTCTTCCCCCGTTTTTCTGTATAGTATGCTATATGCTGAATACAAGACAACCAGGGGATCAGGCCTAGTCAACCTGGGTTTATAAAGGGAAGGTCCTTCCTAACCAACTTAATCTCATTCCATGACTGGGTGACCCACCTGGTAGATCACGGGAGGGCTGTGCATGTGATCTACCTAGACTTCAGCAAAGCCTTTGACACAGTCTCCTGTAGCATTCTACTGAAAATGCTGGTAGCCCATGGCTTGGACAGGTACACCCTTTACTGGGTTAAAAACTGGCTGGATGACCGAGCACAGACAGTGGTTGTGAATGGTGCCACATCCAGTTGGTGTCCAGTGACCAGTGGTGTCCCCCAGGGCTTAGTACTGTACCCCAGTTCTGTTCAACATCTTTATTGATGACCTGGATGAGGGGATCAGTAAATTTGTGGATGATACCAAGTTGGGAGGGAGTGTCGATCTCCTGGAAGGCAGGAAGATGCTGTAGAGGGACCTGGACAGGCTGGGTCAATGGGCTGATGCCAATGGCATGAGACTCAACAAAGCCAAGTGCAGGGTCTTAAAATTTGGCCACAGTAACCCCATGCAGCGTTACAGGCTAGGAGATGAGTGGCTGGAGAGCAGCCCGGCCAAGAAGGACCTGGGAGTACTGGTTGACAACCAGCTGAACATGAGCCAGCACTGTGCCCAGGCAGCACGGAAGGCCAATGGCATCTTGGCCTGTATCAAGAATAGTGTGGCCAGCAGGACTAGGGATGTAATTCTCCCCCTGTACTTGGCACTGGTGAGGCCTCACCTCAAGTACTGTATGCAGTTTTGGGCCCCTCACTTCAAGAAAGATACTGAGGTGCTGGAGCAGGTCCAGAGGAGAGCAACGAGACTGGTGAAGGGGTTGGAGGGAAAGTCATATGAGGAAAGGGTGAGGGAGCTGCGACTGTTCAGCCTGGAGAAGAGGACACTCAGGGGGGACCTTATTGCTCTCTACACCTATCTGAAATGAAGATGTAGTCAGGTGGGGGTTGAGCCCTTCTCGCTGGCAACTAGTGACAGGACGAGAGGCCATGGCCTGAAGCTGCACCGGGGAGTTTAGGCTGGACATTAGGAAGCACTTTCTCGCGGAGAGGGTGATTGGGCACTGGAATGGACTGCCCAGGGAGGTGGTGGAGTCGCTGTCCCTGGAGACGTTTAAGAAAAGATTGGACATGGCACTTAGTGGCATGGTTTAGCTGATGCTGTATTGTTGGGTCATAGGGTGGACTTGGTGATCTTGGAGGTCTCTTCCAGCCTTGGTGATTCTGTGATTCTGTGAAATAAAAGCAATTATTTGTAAACTTACAGATGGAGGTGATAAAACCAGCAACACCAAATGAGAATTTCCCTAGGTAGGTTTGTTTGTGCCTTGGTTACTGCTGTTTGCAGCCATTTCAGACGATGTTCCTCTGCCTGCAAACAGTTGCAGTGGAGTGAGATGGTCTTGTGAGAGGTGGAGTGCCCTGAATTCCCTGCTCCATTGGAGGAGACCTCACCAAGCATAGCTGCAGAGTGTGCTTAGCAGCTTATGAGGCAGAGCCTCACAAGCTTTTTTCCCATGTGATTCTCCAACTCATTGAATCGTTAATATAGTTTAAAATGGAAATGAAAATGCCACAAAAGAGCATCTCATTGCAGGATGTCTGTAAAGATATATAAAAAGGATCTTTTCATGAGTAATTATTCAAACTACTTCATATAACTGTCATCATTAAAAGGTCACTAACTTTTACTACACAAGGATTGCTGAGGATGCAGTGCTGGCTTTATCTCCTAAACTAGGGGAAGTACTCTTTTGTCACTTGTGGTCATCTGTGATACTGCCTGGTTTTATCTTCCTTTAACTTAACTCAATTGAACTCAATTCAACTAAGCTTATCTTTATTATGTTAGTAGAGAGAATCAAGGTGACCACTGTGACTGACAGTGTACAACCTCCTAACAAATAGCAGTTCTTTTCCCTGAAGAACTTTCACTCACAGAATGATAGACAGTCCATATCTCAGGCACGTCATTCTTTACTGGTAATAATTGCAGTTACAACCTACAATGAATGTTCTTGCTACATTTCATTTCAGATTTTAATTGCACACTACCCTTCTCATTCCAAATTGACATCTCTGTACGTATTTTAAACTGTCTGTAAATACACATTAAAAAGATGACATCTATTAGACAACTATGCAAGCAGCATGTATGTGGCACATTAAAGAAGCAGATATTCTTGAAGAGCTTCATCTCAGCACAATTACATGCATGCACAAATTCCTGGGAAAAAGAAGTACTTTGGGTATATCACACGTAATCCTCTTCCTTATACACTATAATAACTTCTCCATCAAATAGGCTTGAAATTGATTGTATCAATTCCAGTTTTATTAAATGAGGTCTGACAGGCTGAAATAAACTACTGTACACGCGTTTCTTTGAGAGATCCAGCTAAAAAATCCTTTATTCTCACGGTTGATACTACAAGTGGTATTACTCCCAGCAATGTGATATGCAGGCTACACAGATGCTAACATGTCTAAGATAGGCTGCTCTCCTGCTGGCTGAATAAATCCTGGGCAGCCCCAAGCCCTTTGAACATCTGCAAAGCCTAGGGAAATTGTATATGAGCACAATAGGTGCCAGCAAACATTACATGCCATCCTTACAGTCAGACATTGGTGTCCCCATTGTGCTGTAAGTTAAGGGAACTCGGAGACCCACAGAAGACAAAAAAAGAAACATTTATGTCTGCACCGAAGAGGTGCTGAAAGTTGGCAGTTCAGAGAAAGGTGCGAAAAAGCTGCGTAAAAACCTGGTCTTGTTTGGAGTGAGAATTCAAGGGAGATGCAAGAGTCCACCTTAGTGAGATGGTAGGGAGGGCAGAAGTGGCCCCAGAGGATGGAGGATTAGCACAAAACTTCCTTCTTTCCTTGATCAAAGAGAGAAATTTTCCGTATGGCTAGCTCTTCGGAGCAATGGCTTTGTGTTTGCACAGACCACAGTAGGCTGTGTCTAGTGTTTGCAAGACAGCCTAAGAAACCTGCTAGTCTTCAGCCTTTCCTTGTTCTTGCCCTCTGTTTATCCTGCCCACCTCCCTCAGAATATTCGTTCATGGCTGGAAATGACCTCTCAGATCACCGAGTCCAACCAAAAAAAAAAAAAAAAAAAAAAAAAAACAACGGACAAACCCCACAACCCCTGCCCCC